>JAPYYV010002498.1:0-34833 GCA_030522625.1 Copidosoma aretas
TTGGCAAGCAGAGCGCACAAGGAGGCGAATATATATCTTTGATGGTAAATCATTGCAAATCGATGAAAAGGATTCAACAAAAACTAAACGGAAAATATGGGTATAGATGAGATCAAAGCATAATAAAGAAATAAAAGAGAGTAAAGATAGAATTAAAGCCTTACGCAAAATGCATAAATGGAATAAGAGATAAAAAAATGAGACGAGACTAAAAAAAAGGCAAAGTAACAGAAATCAAAAGTTAAATGAGTCGGGGAGAGCTATTTAAAATTTGAACAGAAAAAAATAGAGATGATTATGAGGAAAGAGATATAAGAAAATAATTTTAAAAATTTCTTAAGAGATAACGATGATACATATCATACGGAAAACAAAAAAAGGAGCATTGGAATGAATAGCCAATTCTAGAAGGTTTTCACGAGGATATATCCATCATTAAATAGAAAAATGTCTTTGTAGATAGAGAACATAAATGACGTAGGAAAAGACAGAATTATAGAAAATTGTTTTAGGAATTTGCGAATACTTTAGATAATTGATTTAAACAACTTTATACATACTTTACAGCTCATAGACTAACACACATACTATCGAAGCGTGGAGAATAGCAAGAATCCTTCAAACTTACAAGACAGTGGTAGAAGGACGTTAAATCTACAGGGAAGTGGCTTTTTTTAATTTAGCATTTAAGATTTCACCAATAATAATCAACGAAATGTAGAAGAATAGGTAGAGAAGTGTAGAATAATAAAGCTAGGCTGGCATCAGAACAAAAAGATGAGCATGGTGCCATATTTTTGTACTCAATAGATTAATTGAAAATAAAATAGAAGAGGGGGGCAATAAATTATATGCTCCGTTTTAGACTTTAAAACAGAATTTGATAACATCAAAAGAGAAATGTTCCGGCTAAAATTAAATATGAGAGTAATAGGTATAAAAATAAAAATAATGTTGAAAAGAACCTAAAAATGTACAAAAAACGGGTTGTAACGGCCGGGAGCTAACAAATTTATTCAAAACACTGAAAGAGGTAATGCAAGAGTGCCCATTAAGACCCGTACTTTTAAGTTCATTTGTAGAGAATATAGACGATAAGTAGATGTAAAATAATACAAAAAGTGTAACAGTAGGCAAACCCAAAATTTACTGTCTTAAATTATCTGATCACTTTGCTTTAGGCCCCGATCACTTTAAAGACACAAAACATATGCAGAAAGACTTCGATAAATATGGTACAAAAAATAGACTGAAAGTAAACACAACAAAAATATTTATTTTTGAATCAAGAAAGATAAAAACAGATCTGTTTGAATTGGAATTAAAAGCGTTAAAAGTTTTAAAAAAGAACATGAACCAATTATTGTGCTTAATAGAAAAAAATTTTCGTGACAGATAGAAAAAGCGACAGGTAGGGTGTGATAGGCAGTAAAAGCAGTTTTTGGCATAAGCTAAAGAGCTAAAGTAGAAAGTTGAAATCAAACGATATTTTTTATCAACTAAATTATAAAATTATATTGCACATACGTAGCGAAGACTTACCTATAAAACAGAAAAAATAGAAGGCAGATTCAAATATGTAGTTGGGATTAAATGCAAAGACACACTTATATATATGGAAACTAGAGGCGGAAGAGGTAGGCATGGATTTGTGAATGAGACAGAAAAGAAAAAAAGAAAAATAGATTCACATTCACAAATATCATGTTGGGATTAAATGCAAATACACCAGAATATATATAAAAATAGAGGCAGTAATAATCAGCCTAGAATCAAGCATAAGAATTAGGAAAGAAATTTACTTTTAGCACATAATACAAATGAACAAGAGTAGATGGCTTTATTCATGCCTAATCAAATAATTAACGGTCTCAATCAATAAAAATCATACAAAATAGACAAAAAAGTTAGATTTGTACAGGGAAAAGTAGAACATGGAACAACGTTGGATTTATAAAAAGAACTGCAAAGGAAAATATATTTGAGAAAATTAATAATAATTTTACAAAAGAAAGGAAAGCTTTTGTCAATCATAATACACTAAAAAACTATATGATAATTGACAGGCCTATCGTCCGTAAAATGTTAAAAAAAAAAAAAAAAAAACCAGAGAGAGAAAAATAAAGCGAAAAAAAAACATATAAGTTAGTTTAAAAGTTTTTAAGTGATAGTCTATAGGCTCTGCGATGAAAAAAAAAAAACAAACACATCTTGCCATGTAAAGTGGAAAAAAAAAACAATAATAAGATCATTTAGAAATATAGGATGTAAAGATAATGAAAAAATATGCAGAAGGAAGATAATTTATATAAATATACACGATATTTATGTCGGTGAGTAAGCCACTAGGGTAGATGTCCCTGTTATCGAGCCTGTCCGTATTATCGAGGGTCTCAACTAAAAGTACAACAATATGGATAATAGACTAATGTACATACACGAATTATTATTTCTTATAACTTCATTTATTTATGTAGCCTATCAAATTCTCAAATTTGCAATCACTGTTCACATGAACATTCAACACGTGATACGAGTTATACGAGTAGGCTTGCATCAGTTTACATCGGATCCCTAAACGAAAACCTTAAGAAAATGCATATTTTATTGTTGTGCATAGATGGACTGCATTTGAAACGTGTACGATGTAAATATGATAGTGATATTAAAATAGGTGTCAATAATATTATGGACAATTATTTTTCAATTTTTGTTTTCTTTGGTATTTATTAGCAATAAAGTCGTTAATAGGTGCACTGTTCTTATAGTGCGCCTATTATCAAGGCTCTGCATTCTGTACTAGAAGCCTTTATCTAACCTAAATTTTTTTGTCTGTTAAGATTTTTTTAAATTTGTTTTTGTCGCGACAAATCGATGTGCGTACTTATTAATATCAACAAAACTCATTTATTTGCATATAATACATGCATATCTTGATATACAGACGGTCTAACCATGTAAAGATTGGGCTTAAAGGAGCTTGGTAATAGGGGCGAGATAATAGATCCATGGCCTTCTTCAAGGCTCGATAATAGAACCAAAAAATAGTTTTTTTATTTCATTGATGATGCATTCAATGATTGATTTCATAACGCAGAAAAATTCACACTTGTACTAAATCACTCATACAACCAATAATCACTAAAGTTGCGATGAAATTATTCAGCATAAATTTAATATTACATTAGATTGCTGACAATTTTTAAAAGACAATCGATAATTGGGCCATCAAACCTACAGGGTTAAGATTAGAAGTACAATGATATGTTATTCGTTATAAATTATAATATTATAACGATGGAAAAAGAAAATAAAAAATGCTGTAGTATGTTTATTTAATTACGCATTATACTCTATTGAAAATAAAATTGGTAAAAATTTAGGGGGATATAAATATTTATTAGTTGTAAAACAAGAAAAGGTTATGTAGAAGTATATATAAATGAATGCAAGAAATGGAAAAATAATTGAATAGAAAATTTACATTAACAAATATTGAATAAATAAATTAAAATGATAACTTACTATTATTTTATATCAATAATTGATTCTAAAATGATAAACAATAACCAAAGAAAGGATCATAACAGTTTCTCTAATAATAATGATTGCGTAAAAATTATATACATATACATATGTATCAATATTAACCTTAAACAACAAAAAGAGTCCTTATCAGATTTTGATTAGTAAAAATTATTTGATAAATCAGGAAACTCATTTAATTTATTGACTATATTTGCTCGAAATTTTAGCGAATTTTTAAGAGATCGCTATGGTTATCTATAATTACACACCAATATATATGTGTATCAAAAAATTAACTTTTGTATTTATTCTTCAGTCATGAGAATAGAAATACTAAAATAAGGGGGTTGGCACGCGGAGCTTGCAGGGGGCAGAGCCCCACTAGTATATATATATACATATATATATATATATATATATATGTGTGTGTGTGTGTATATATATATATATGTACATAGACAGTCCAAACATGCGAATATTTGGCCCGAAGGCGCTTGATAATAGAAGCTTGTTATTGGATCAATGGCCTCTTTCACGGCTCGATATTAGAGTCAAAAAAATTTTTGTTTATATTATTGATAATTTATTTAATCATTGATCTCATAACGCAGAAAAATTCACACTAGTTGTACATCACGTATACAACGAATATTCACGAAAACTGCGGTAAGATTACTCAGCATACACTTAATACCACATTGAAGTCCTAAAAATTCATCTAAGACCCTCGACAATTGGGCCATCTACCCCTAAGTTGTTGATCATCACAAAAGATGCGCTTTTTTAAGATTAGTGAATTTTTTTCTCCGAAAAAAGGAGTTTTTAAAAATATTTTATGTAACTGTTTAGATCAAAAATAAGCAAAAGATTCAGAAAAAAAGTTTTTAGGATGAAAGATTATTTTTTTATTTTGTCGTAAAAAATTTTAGGTAACGATTGATCAAAAACTTTTTAATAAAATCAACTTTCATTTTTAAGTTTAGAGGATCAATCTACGTCGATAAAAACAGGGTGTTTGCACTGACTTTGATCGACCACGGGCACATATTAGCAATCCCGTACCATACTTTCTTTTGTCTTTTCTTTAGTCTTATATCGCATGCCAACACGAATTTTTTTTTAAATACTATGCTAAGGTTTTCTTCTTGTAATATTTATCTCTCTCTAATTCGTCTTTTGTTTACAATATTTGCTAGTTCCCATCCTGTTCTTTTCTTTTTTCTGATTAATTAAAGTCTTTCCACCCCTTGCTAAATTCTGTTGATTTCCTCAAGCTCATCCGTCCCGGTCGCTCTTTTCATAAGCCATATTGTTTCTCCGCCCCCAACTTTTCGTATCCTACTTTCAATACTTTGCCTCATTTTGTAGGATTTTTCTTGCTTATGCTTTTTAATCCTTTCATCAGGCATACGTATGGACACCTGCTCCCATATATCTTCAAACTTTGCAAAAATTATTTATCTAACCTTCTCCTTATGTCTACAATATGGCAAACACTTTGCCTGTAATTTACACGTATATCCTGATGTGCTTGCTTTTAAACTTACCTATATTTTTGTAAATCGGCTTTCACCTTTATTTATACTTATTCTATTTTTCTTATCAGTAAGTCTTCGCATTGTATAAGCAACCTTATTCTATCGCTAAAACTATAATAAATCAATTCTGATTCCAACTGTTTACTATCAAACTGTTTCTTCTCCGTGTCACGAAAACAAATTTTTTGTTAAGAATTACACTTCTCGGTCCTAATATTCGTTCATAACTTATGATACGCCCCCTTCATATTGGAACAGATCTTTTCCTATCCATTCTCTATTCAGAAAAAAAAAGGTATATTTATGGTTCCAGCTTATTTTTTGTACGATATTGATCTATAAGCATCTGCTTTGTGGGTTTAGAATGCTTAACGCGTGACACAGTGTCATACCCAAATTTAAACTATTACATTATTATTTTTCCTACCGAAACATCTCTTGCAATATTCTTCATTGATTTATCGTCTATATTTCCTTGATTATCTGATTTTTTGTGCATTTATAAATTATCTTCAACACTTCAAAATTTTTATACCTAAGTGTATATGGTCTAATTTCAACCAGAATGTATGTCTATTGACTGTATCAAATGCTGTTTTGACGTCTACAAAGATAGCTTATCATATATCGCCGACTGACTTTAGTTTATTTTAAATTAAACTATTTAATACAAAAATATGGTACCTTGTTCTTGTTTTTGCTCTAAAGCTAGCTACCCTTCTACTCTTTCAACAATTATGATTACTAATACCATGTATCCTTTATTTCATTACGCAACTTTAATGTAGTTCTTAGAGTCAGTTTACTCTTCCCTGCCCGGTAATTCAGATATATTTTTGCTATTTTTTACCCTTTAATTATTTGTGTCCCTGTACATAGCACATTCGGCATGTTTATTTATTAAATTATTCAAATTATCGTAATAGTTTTAAAACGTTCCCCCATAATTCCTTCGTCGTCTCTGGCTTATCTTTTTTTGTCCCCCTAGGACTTTCTATAATCTAATAATCTATGTATCCTTGTCAAAATCTTCGTGAACTTTGCTGTTGATTCCTCTACTCCTTTTTTCGTTTACCATTTAACATGCCTCATTTTTGACTACTAAAAAATTTCTACAATGACTCCGTAATGTTACTTCATTTAATCACATCCATTTTTTTCGACTCAAAGTTTGAATCACTCTCGAAAACTAATTAAATCTTTTTTTTTTAACACCAAAAGACGTAAGAGATCGTGGTTTGCAGAGCATATGCAAATACATGAAAGAAGTCAAAAGGACATAAAAAATTATGGAACAATTAAGCCATTGAGAGGAAGTTGAAAATAAGACATTAAAGAGAATGAAACGAACTAACAAGTAAGTTGATCTTACCAAAATATTCATACTTATTCAGTAATATCCACTTTTTCAAATATATTTTGTACATTCAAAATTGACAATTATAAGAAAGGGATTGAATACATAAAATAAAAAATTAAAATTCAGTCTACTTAATAATTTTGATATATTTCGTTAAAAATATTTAGATTGCTTGGAGATAAGTGTAAAACTATGTTAATTCTTTTTACACAGAAAGTATTAGTTTGAAAGTAGAAAAAATAATGTTGCAAACTGAAAATAGCACAATTTTCTGCAAAAGAGCTTATCAACATTTGTTATTAGTTCTCATATGCTCCATCATTAATAGAGTATGAAATCATATCCAACCCTCAACATATGCAATCAAAGCTTAAAGATGAATCTTATTCGCAATATCATTTTGATAAAACTACGGTAACTCAAGCAGGCCGCACGTTTTTATTACAAATTTTGAAAAAACATCTGACTTACTCTGTTGTATACTTGATATTTCTTGTCTTATTAACGAAAAGTATAGACAATTTAGCTTAGAAAATAGTAACTTAAATAAATTAAGGTACTTTTTCTGACTTTTTCAAAGCACAATATCAATAAATCAATGAGCACTGGTAAATTGAACACAACTGCATTTTCTATTATCAAACAAGTGCACGTTTTTGTGTAGGTTAGTATAGCTGACTTAAACACAGCGTCTTATGGGAGCACACTTTTCCTAACCCCTTGGTACACTGAGAAAAAAACAACGTTTAGTTTACGCGAGGAGCACGGCAGATGCTATTTTGTTCCAAAGTAACAAGTGGTGACGTCGCTGTAACTGAATGACCCAAGTAGATCTGACCGAACCTATAAAGTTGGAAATACTGCTTCGACTGCATTGTCTATGTAAACGTACATCGTATACCGAAGAACCAAAGTTGATACTACCGGGGTCCCCAAGTAACAGCAATAGTGCCACTAGTTACTTTGGAACAAAGTTGAATCTACCGTGGCCCTCGCGTAAACTTAACGTTGTTTTTTTCTCAGTGTAGGAACTACCCTTTATCTTTAATGAACTTAAGCAGACATTATGGTGTCAACTATTCAGAAGTATTGACTTGTATATAAACTTAGTAAAAATAATATGATTTCGATTTTTTATGGTCGATTAACTTATGTCTACGTAGTTTTATACATTATCTCATCTTCGAAAAAACTATAAAAAGGAAAAAGTAGGAGAGTTCCCAATGCTCAGTACCACATATATTTATATTAAATCAGAATGGCACAAATGACCTGATGCTTTACTAAATTTTCAGCTAGCTTCTATTCAGCGATATCATTGCTGAAAAAATTACCATTGAATAATTTCTGACGTAAAGTTTATTACTTTAGAAGTTATAAATTTTTCCTTAAAATCTACAAGCGTTAAAAAGAACTTTCAGACATAAAAAAATTTTAAAATTACCTAACTACGCAATACAACTAAAGATTTTTTGAAATTCTAATGCTTGTCTAGCTAGAAGGTGTAATATTAGCAAAAGTAAGAATTACTTTTAACCTTGAGTGTGCTGATTATTATAAGCTATTACACTGTTTTATGAAAGACAAACATAATTTTTATCTTTCACGTGAATAATAATTAGCAATTAACTCTAACATATGTTGTACAGAGTATTAGCTCTGCCTACTTTTTTAAGTTTGCTATAAGTTCTTTTATGTAAGATTTTACAACTTTCTTGAGAGCTTCAATTATTTGTTTGAATTATTTGCTTTTGATTGTAAGTATAAATAACATAGTAATGGGTGCCGTATTGGGACATGGTTACAGACATAAAAAAATTTTAAGTTTAACAGCTCACTTTTTTGGCTGTTACAGTCCAAAGTACTGCGACAGATTCAGGTAACTCCTTTTGCATTCACAGAAACTGTTTTTTTTCGTTAGTATTGACTGTTGCAATATTAGAATCACCAGTCATGCTAGCTTTTGACGGGACAACACCGGATACAATGCAAAAATAAATCCTGGTTTTTCACGGCGAAATCTTCGTAAAATGCTAAATTACATGTTTAATTATTAAATCTTACCAGTCTTGCTACCCGCCAATAGGGCAAAGGGAGTCTTAAACATAAAACGCGGCTTTGTCGACGAATTACGGAAGGGCATACGCAAGGCCTATTTCAATACCGACAAATCGCCTTCCTAGTGCAGTTTGTATAATATATTGTAATAGAAGGGCTGCATTACTACTCTCTAACGTGGCGAACGCAGTCTTACAGGTAGACGAATGTACCCCTAACCAGCACCTGCAGTGCAGCGCCGCGCGCGGTCACTCGACTTTTTTCTACCTAAAACTAATTGTATTACGCATCAAAATTATATTGTTATCTTCTATGATATATAAACAATGATACTTTCATAAGCTTACAATAATAAGGCTGGAAAAACGCCGCCTTTGAAGTGATCTAGTACGCGTGGGTCATCGATGCTTGTTGCAAGGTGCTTGGCAATACGTTGGTAATTTATATGAAGCTTTACAGTTAATACAAGATACATTGAAAAATATTCGTTGGTACAAGAAGAAAATCAACGTTGTCATTAAAAATAATAATCTGTTTGTTCCAAAATAGCATAAATTATAAATAATTATACATTAAAATTATTATCTATATTATCATTTTCAAGAACACCATCAGTATCTGACATTTAACAATGGCTGTCACTATTTTCTTCATTATCATTATCCACTCGCAGATCATTATTATCACCTATTGGATTTCAATTTACATCAGCAACGGTATCATCTGAAAAATAATTGTAAACGCTAGCATCAGTAAATGCACGAATTATTAAAATTATGATGAATTTTTTTTATACCTAGTGGAGCACAGCCTTCTACTATAATGTTATTCACAGTTTCAAGCACTTTTACACTTTCAAACTACCTTAAAATATACTTATTCTAAATAAAATACTATTCATTTCGCGTCGGCATTCTGCTTGTTGTCTGTTGTAAGGGCCTGTGCCCTCCGAGTCTTGCAATGTATACAGTGCGCAGCACATGTTCTCATAACTCAGATTAACAAGGGGAGGAGCGATCCATCAAATGTTTAGCGATTGATCTAAAAATTAAATGTTTTGTATTGTAAAACTTTTGAAAAATACGTCCAATAGAGCCTCATTGACAAATACTGATTTCTTAACGATGTACATGTAGTATACAAATTCTTTAACTTTATTCAATACATTACACTCTCCGATATCAGTTCAAGCTAGTTCGATTAAAGCTTTGAAAAATTTTTAATTTCGTCCTAAAACAAGAACGGTCTTCTTCCTTTGCGGTAGAATTACGGATTGTAATCGCATCTACTCACGGTATGCAGTGCAAGCACTGCTAAGCATATACATGGTATTAACTGATAATAACGGTACAGCTTTCGATGTATTGCCAACTAGGCCAATTAAATTATCTGATTAGACGGCTAATCCAGGATAAAATTTTTTTCAGTATCTCACATTGTTTTCAAATGTATTGGTTGATGAGGAATATACCTCTGAATTTTCCTCCAATTTAAGTACGTGGCACAATTTTTAACTAACAATTGTATGTGAAAAATTTAAATAAGTCATGTTTTTTTATTCTAGCTTTGAGCCCATTGATATTATTCATATTTCACATTTTTCTCTTTGTGAACACTGAAAATACAAACAAATGGCCGTCCTTTAATACTGTAATCGGTCAAAAATTGTTTTAAATAACCGACATAAGCTGCCAAAAAAGTCAAAAATTTTTTTTTTATACGTTGTCAGAAACTATTGTACAGCTCTAATACTTGGTTAAATGATGTCTCTTGTAAATATAATAATACCGTTTTTCTTTTATTCACTGTGAATTTTTTGAGAAAATCCTTTTGTCTTTTAAAATGTGTCAACTGTTTAATCCAACCTCACCCAGTTCCGGTCATTTGACCGGGCGCAGCAGAAGCTCATCTTTTTTGCTGTAACGTCTAGTCTATGATTTTGCTAATAACATAACTATTTATGTAATTTTAGAGCAACAAAATGGCGGTAGAAAATAGACGACTTTATGCGAGATAGTATTTTGCTAATATTTTAATAGACGAATAAACACATCGTTATGTAATATATATATTCTAATAGCTACCATTTCTTATCGGATTATTGAACCTCATCTGCACACCTTAATATGGACGTTTGAAGAAAGTTTTTACACAGTTAGTAACCTGGGACCTCTTGTAACTTTGCTTTTTATGTATAATATTACATTACGACTAAAGAAATACGTTATTTTACTATTGATGCAATTTACCAGCCGTTAAGGTATATACACCTTTAAATGGGTCCTGGGTCACTTTTACTTAATTGTTTAAGTTGTTGTATGAGAGAACATTTATAAATCTTTCACATTTATGCGTAGGCATCCAAGATTTATTGGTTAAACTGGATACTTAACGTTTCTTGAACAATTATCAATTTTTTAAAATAATTTTTTTATTTTAATTCTACTTTAAATACCACTGTGAACCAAATTTTACATAGAACAATATGATGTCACATGAAGTATCCTCAAATGTGAACACAATGTGCATAAGCAGGAGTTGGGGATATTTTCTATGTACTATAATATTTAGATGAAAGTAGGTAAGCTATGCGGGTTCTGGACCACTCCCCCGTCCCTTGTTGGGTGGCAGTGGTAGGGGGTGGGCCAGTTCCCCCGTGCTACGAGCCTCACTCTAATGTCACGACTCTGGACGGTTTAAACGCCCCCTACCCCTCCTACTATAGCACTAGCTCCCACTCTGACGTCAGGGTATCTTTCTCTCCCCAGTATGTCCATTTCCTACATTACCGACTACAAACTGGACAACGCTGGTGAGGCTTTCGAGTAACCTGTTGATTATATGAGTCCTAGTGATGCAGAACTTTAATTCATGATGGCCACGTGACGGTCATATGACCACTACAGCTCTGTCAAATTTTTTATGACACAAGTGCATTTGTATATATATATATATATATTCATAAGTCTAGCCATCTTTAATTTTAATACATGTTCAAAACACTTATTACCGTCATAGCTACATCTATATAGACGTATGCTACATCTATATAGACGTATAAAGTTAAATTATTTCATGTCATCACATGACCGTCACATGATCGGAGTGTATGCTATATCTCATATTTTTTGGATGAGATTAGAGCATATGCCACTTCTCATATGTATTGCTGCGATCAGAAAGCATGTCGTATCTCGCGCTCCTAGCTAAGATAAAAGTGCATGCCACTACTCATCTGTTCGGCTTGAATCACAATGTATAACGCTTATCCGCCTTCGGGCTGTGATCAGAGTTCATACCTAAGCTTACATTTGGGCTACAATCAAAGTGAATTCGGCGACTTAGTGACTTAGCAAAGGTCAGAGGTAAGTTTGACTTGTTAAATTATTATTTAAAAGAAAAGTGTATCGGCTTACAACAAATTAACGAAAATATGAAAATATATAATTTCTTAGCGATTTGGATAAGATAAGAGTGTATGCCACACATCTTCATTTTAGCTCAGATAAGATATGATTGGCTTCTTAGCTTTTTGGCTATAATCATCGTGCATAATGTTTCTTAGCCTTTTGGTTAAGATGAAACCTTCACGCGTACTGCTTAGAACGACGGACTCTCGAGTCTTTCAGAGTTCTCAAGTGGAAACAGAGCATACGATCTATTCTAAGCCAGAAAGATTGGATACGTTTTAGGCTTAAATTATTAGCTTGGAAGCTTCTATCTTAGCCAAGTGGTTAGAAAGCTCTGTACACTCTGTAAAAACTAAATGATTAAGACGTGGAATAATCTTAGATCTCAATCGAATGGCTAAGAAGCCTTATACCCTTCCATCATATACATATGGCTTAGAAGCAGTGTACACTTCGATTGTACTGAACAGCCATGAAAGTAGTATAAACCTTAATCGGGGAGCCAAAAGGTAGTATACACTCTCATCCTAGTCGAAAAGCTCAGAAAAAGTATGCACTTTGATCTTAACCATCTACTTAATGGAGCAGCATCTACTACTATCTTAACAATAAGACTGGGATGTAGCAGACATCCTTTATCAAATGGCTAAGTATCCTTATACCCTCTAATTATTAGCACAGTAGCAGTATACACTCTGCGTAAAGTCAAAAGTCTCAGAAGTACATACTCCGATTGTAATCAAAAGGCTAAGAAACTTTCATCTTGGCTGAATAGCTAAGAACCGGTCTATACTCTTATCTTAGCCAGAAGTTTGTTCTGCGGTATAAACTTCAAGCTTAATCTAATGGCTAAGATGTCCTATACTCAATGATATTAACTGAATAATTAGAAAATGGTTTTCTTTTTATCTTAGTCAAGAAGTTGAGATGCCGCATATACTCTAATCTTAACTTAATAGCTAAGAAGTTTTGTTCCCTCTAATCATAGCCAAATGATTAAGAAGCAGCATATACCTTCATCCTAGTCAGACGAGATAAATACAGCACACAATTCGTTCTTAGCCAAAAAGCTACGGTATGTTATCCACTGTCATCGTAGTTAAATGAAAACGAAGCGGTACGCACTTTGATCTTAGCCATTAATTGTGGAGCGGTATAACTCTAATCATAGCTGGAAGGGTTAGTACTGGTACACGATCCTATCTGAGCCGAAAGCTATCTTATCTTATCAGAGTAGCTAAAATGCGGTCTGAACTCTGATCTCAACTATTAATCAGAAGCCTTATATCAAATGGTTTTAGACATATAACTAAGAAGCAGGAAACAATCTAATAGTAGCCCAAACGCTAAAAGTGATACAAACTCTGAATGTAGACAAACAGAAGCTTACACTCTTTCATACAAAATGTAATTATTGAATATTTGTACGAATGATAAGCGTTATACATTTTATTTTTAGACAAATAGTTCAAAAGTATCAGATACTAACATCTTGGCTAAAAAAGTGGAAAAGGAGCATACGCTCTATTCTTAGCCAGAAAGCTTAGATACGTTTAAGGTTCAAATTAATAGCTTGGAAGCCTTTATCTAAGAAAAGTGGTTACTAAGCTGTATACACTCTGATTAAAACTTAAAGATTAAGACGTAGCATACTCTTAGATCTCAATCAAATGGCTAAGAAGCCGTATACTCTTTGATCATATCCATATGGCTTGGAAGCAGTGTACACTTCGATTGTAGTCAAGAGGCATAAAAGTAGTATAAACCTCAATCAGGGGGCCAAAAGGTAGTATACACTCTCATCCTCGTCAAAACGCTAAGAAAAATATGCACTTTCATCTTAACCATTTACTAAATCAAGCGATATCTACTATTATCCTAAACATAAGGCTGAGATGTGGCACACATCCTTCTTCAAATGTTTAAGTATCCTTATACCCTCTAATTATTTGCACAGTAGCTAAGAAGCAGTATACACTTCGGGTGATGTCAAAAGCCTTAGAAGTACATACTTTGATTGTATCCAAAAGGCTAGGAAACTTCGACCTTGGCTAAATGGATCAGAAGTGGCCTAGACTTTTTTTTTAACCAAAAGTCTGTTCTGCGGCATAAACTTCAAGCTTGTCTAAGGACGTTGGCGTTAGCAGAATTTTCGCGTAGTTGCTTTATGACTTGCGTCACTTGATACATTTATTATTTCGTCGAAAATGATGAGTAAGCGACCATTAGTCAGTTGAAAAGAATATGTGCTTTGATAATAAAAGAGAGTATTTATAAAGCCTCATTTAGACTCGCATCATTTAATGTGTCCACATCCGCTCTCCACTTATATATGCATTGAGCGAGGAAAAACAAAATATTGGGCAGAGTTTAGTTATGCGTGTGTAGATACTCACCGACCAGATTACGAGAGCTAACGCACGTTGGGGGGGGGGGGGGGGGCCTTCTTAAAGAGGGGGTGTGGGTCAGACAAGGGCGGGGGAGGTCACGTGCCCATAACTATATTTATGATGGCCTTGTGATATATGGGCACGTGACGAGTCAGCTGACCTACTGGACAGCTATACTGGAAGATAAACGAACAGAGCCACGAGAGCACATGATCTTGCGCATGCATATGTACTAGATCACATGATCTCAAGCGTGCGCTTGTATGAGATCACGTGTTTTCGCGCATGCGAGTGTCCGTAATCTTGTTTAAAATACGATCAAAGTACGACCAAAATACGATCAAATACGATCGAATTCATCACGAACAATAGGGTCACGAATTTTTTTTTCCAAAATAAGTTTCGTACAAAACATGATATTTAAAAAGAAATTGCACAGAATAATTTTTTTGCCGAATTAAAAATAAAAATTTTCGGCAAAATGATTTTTGGTAAAATAGATTCGGCAAATTTAATTTTCGGCAAGGATTTATGTCAGAAAAATGTATTCTAGTGGATTACACAGTTTGTCATATATGCGCTGATAAAAAATGAAATGTATGATGCTGCAATAATGTGGAGGGACGCATAATTGAGTAATAGGTGCTAACAAAACTCACGATGCGTAGTTTCCGTTACAATAGTGGAAAAGATCGGTATGTAACAATCGTTAGGAGTATCATGGATAAGGGGTGAGGAGAATAGAGCAGCGTACGAACTTAGCACACTGCTCACTATAAGATGATAAATAATTTAAAATAACTGCAACATATTAGACAAGCAAGTGAGGTAACATTTCTATTGATGACCTTCTTGAAAAAAAAAAATTTAACTTGTCCCGCTCTTACAGAAATAAAAAATGGCCACATTATTTTAGGGACATACAATAGACACTGCAAGTACATATAAATAAAAGTTGGAAAAATTAATATCTGCGCTTCACAATCTTTTACTTTCAGTGTCATAGGTGTATTCATTAGAGCTTCTTTATAAATTTTTGTTTGTTTTTATTTTTCATGTTCCAAGTCTCTGTTTGACCTAATGAGTTGTTTAGAGACTTATATATAGTTTACCATTCACTATTTTATCTTTTACAGACAATACTAAATCTTAATAACCATTCCGCATTAGCTCTAGGTTATACTTTTGGGACAAGGAAATTCTAGTGGGAGCTACCTATTCCAGAAAGGCCCAGTGTATTGCCTGAGTTCTGACTCGATGCCTAAGTCACATTTTGTAGGCTTAACATCGAAACTGAACGCTTGCGCATCTCCCGCTTACATTGTCGAGTGTATAAAAACATCCATCCTATCGCCAAAGTTTTACAAGGGCCTTGGGCATCCATCCAGATAATAACCGCGGCCAAACTCACTTAAATTGAGTGACCAGCGAAGATGCACTTACGGCACTCAGCCAAACTTATTGCCTTTGTTTATTATAGAGGACGATAATATACATAATACAAAATTTCTATTATAAGAATAAAAATTTCTTATTTACTGAGTGTTCTGATGATAAATGTATCTGGAAACGATCTAAAAATTCATGATGTACTCTACGTATATGACTGAACCTTTAATTAAAACAGCAACGATATCGTATGAGATAAAGCGATATAAATTTGTTGATTACCATCAAATTTTTATGTACTACTACACCAAAATGTACAATTTTTCATTTTTATTACAAGATTACCCTTATTACTTGTTTATTCTGCACTGCTGCTTTAAATGTCGTATGGTGCGTGGAAAAGTAGTGCAGAAGACACTTTGCCGCACGGTGTGTTATAGTAGTGCGAAAAAGAGTCTTCCACACTATTTTACATCACAGTTTCGATTGAACATGATATTTCTTGACTGGGAGCAGTCGCAGCTCTGTTGAATAAGTCGCTAGTCTAAAGTACGACTGATCAAGGCTCCGGTCAGAGCAACTCGAAAAATTTTTTTTAGAGCCGCTTTAGCTAGGATTCTTCCAAAAGTCTTGCGGCTCATTCTACACCACAGGACGATCAGAACGTAGGCTCGTGGGCACCTTGGGTTGGTGTAGGACTAGTTTGGGGTAACGTGTGGGTACATGGGAACGGCTCCATGGGCTTCTTTAGTACACGTGAGAGCAGCGCTCTTAAAAGTGGCAGGCTTCTTAGCTGGAAGCGGTAGCAGTGTATATGTATACATAGTGTACATAAACATATAAAAACGGTACCATATCCCCACTTCTCTGTGCCACTTTTGAGAGCACTGAATACGGGGCCTAGTTAAGGAAAATCGTAAGATCTAGAGGTGGAAAAGAAAAGGGCTGGAAAGAATGTTATCATTATGCATGAAGAAATTCCTTCTTTCCGCACTTATTACATGCATATACAAATAATTCGCCTTGTTTTTTTCATATCTTTGGTTAAAAATGTACGCAAATTAACTTATTCTTTTCTAGCCATATGATCTATTCTACCTAATAACCCAATACAAATTTATTCAATACTAACGGTAATATTGGATGTTAAGAAGTGGTCGACATAAGGATCTTTTTATTAATTTTATTGGAAAAATTATAAAACGTACTTACAATTAATCTTACAGAATCCAAATTTTAGGATGCAAAAAAGGAGTATCTTATATTTTTTGAGGTATTTTTTTATGACTGAGCTACAGCATGTATGATTATTTGTACTTAATGCATGTTTTATACTTTATTCTGTTTTATACATACATGTCACACGTTCCTAGAAATAATAATATGAGAAAAAAGTGAAATTCTATATAAATTTCTAGTGGGCTTAAATAACAAATGCTTTTAATATGTTAGGTTTGAAATGCGCTAGCATATATTACTCAAGGATGACACTACAAGTAGAAAAAAAACAAGCATAATGCCGTTTTTTAATAAGTACGTATTGGTAATTGGGAAATAACGCGCGTAGAAAGGGTTAAAGCTAGTACAAATCAATATAAATCGTAAAAATATATTACTGGCTACTTTATTATATTCATACAAATATACACAAGTAGACACAGACCGCATTAGTACTATACAGAAGAATTCTTACAGAAGGAATAATAATATTTTTCTAACTCTTAGGAGACACTGATATCGTAATGCATGTTGTAATTCGAATAACATCATAATTTTCATACTTTTGTTATTCTAATTTTTTCAATCAATACTTATATTGCATTATTGTGTATTACTTTATCTATTTTGACTATCATCCAAGACATTCCTCAATAGTAGTTGTATCAAATATGGTATGTATAAGTAAAAACTATGTATAATACATACTACAGCCAGTATATTACAATTGCTAAGACGACATACCATGTCAACCCAATCATTTAAGAAACGACAGGCCTTTATATTATAACACCTAAGCAATTGCGACTGCAAAATTATTCGGAAGACATTTTTCAATATATTTTGATCATTACGTGTCAACCTCGGCCTTCACGTATTGATAGAACTATTGTTATGATTTCCAAAGTGTCACGATGCGATTCTTATAGTTCCAAAAAGATTGTCCTTATACTCTTGAAAAATTATTTTCTACCTTCCGAGTTTTATGTAGAATATACGCAAACATCTACTATACAATTATAATGTTGTATGATAACATATTCATATTCCCTTGAGCAGCGTAATTTTCAGCAGTGTGTATTGTATGATGGCGTGAAATCAAGTAGGTACTTCGAGAAAATGGGCTGTATACCGATCTGTACAACCTACATGCGCGACAAACAGACGAAACGAACTTGCAGAGAATACACAGGTACGACATTATATAAAATAAAAATGCGCGCGTCGGACGCGTGACAGAAGCGAAACTTCTACGCATTATATTGTAATAAAAAATAGGCTGATGAATTTTTAAAAGAAGCTTTTACAAGTGTTATTTATAAATTCAGAGTACTGTTTACGATAATTACTCATTATAGAAATTTCTAAAACTTTGTGTATTAATTTCTTAAACTGCTATAAATAAGCTGTTTAAATTTTATAATGACTGCACCTACCGTTTACAGATATAAAGTTCCAAAGTTGGACTCTTTAATATTGGAAGTATAGGGTCACCCCTCGAAAAAGAGACTTTGTAATGGATGTAAAAAATCCCTTTATGGATTATTTAAAAAAACTCTAATGCTATTTTTGATTCCTTAAGGATTTGAATACTAAAATTTTAGATCATTAAGTCGGCTGTTTTTTAAATATCCTAATATTTATATGATTTGCTATGCTTTTAGTATATCTGTATAGTGATCAGGTTGTTATTAACTTTTTAGATTTTATTATAATTTCAAAATATTTTTGGCGACATCTGTTAATTTATTAATTAGTTATTTAGATATTTTAATTGCAATTAGCATAGGTAAACAATAATTGACATGCAAAATATCAATTATCTATCAATTAATATGGGTTAAGAACGACTGCACGATAAAAACTATAACTTCAATGTAGGCTATACCAATCCAAACAAATCGATCTTTTTATCGTGAGTGAAATACATTGTTTTACAACTTATCACAATCTAGTAACAATAGAAATCTAAAATTTTTCGCGTTAACCGCAAATATCATGAAATTAAGTTGAAACTATTATTAGTTTCTCATCCAGTTAGCGATAAATAGTATCTTTGAAATTATTCAATTTTTTTTGTGTGTTTTGTGTATGTAATAGTTAATAATAAATAAATCAGTTATTATAGTAAAGTGTACAAATTATGTTAAGACAGTTGCACGTTATCTACACAATTAGTTGACGCAAGTACCCAATGCGTTTGTAGCATGGTGGATAAGCTTTTGTCCCGTAACCAGAGGGGCGCCGGTTTAATTCCGGTTGGTAACTGTTTCTTTCTTTTTTTTTTTTTTTTTTTTTTTTTTTTTTTTTTTTTTGTTATTTTTTTTCGCCTCCGTCACCGCAGTTTAAAAATTTTCTTTTTGGCCCCTATAATGGGAAAGCCAGAACACGCATAAGAAGCTTTGCTTCAATAAATTATTACCGTTCCGTCATGGAGATTCAAATTTGATAGTTACCGTAAGTAATAGCTTTGATACAACACAGTTCAAAAACCCACGTTTTTCCAATTTTTTGTCACACTTTCCAATTAGGATAGCATTAGAAATAATAAGGGGGTACATATTAAGACCACGAATTAGTTTATTACGTATGGAATCAATTTTAATTTATATTAATAAAAATGCTAAGACGTAATACATCAACCCAATCGTTTGACAAACAACAGGCCTTTATACTTCAATACCTTGGCATTTTTTTTTTTTTTGGTTTGATAGTGGGAAGGAGGAGATCTTCTAAAGACGCCTCTACGTGCACACATGGCTACCGTAGAGGTTGTGTCGGATTCACTCTAGCTTATAGTGTAATAACATTACGTGATGCTAATCATCACGGGTGCCTACCGACTAAAACTATCCTTCCCATGAGAGTGCCAGTCCGTTAGACTATTACTCTGACATATGTGTTGAAACAAGAATGAAGAGATAGAAGCAGAAAAATAAAGGAAGGATAAGAAATAATGGCAAAGTTCGATGACCGATTATGAGACCACGGGAGGAATCTGGTCGGTACTATACGCATCAAGGCAAAACTCAGAATATTAAGGTGATAAAGCAGCCTCAAGGGACGATGGGAGAGAGAGAGAAACACATCCTGGTCAGGCATCAGACTTATAAGCATAGAGAATTCTCTCATAGATCTTTATCCCAG
Organism: Copidosoma aretas; assembly: GCA_030522625.1. NCBI lineage: Eukaryota > Metazoa > Arthropoda > Insecta > Hymenoptera > Encyrtidae > Copidosoma > Copidosoma aretas. The sequence goes on from JAPYYV010002498.1 coordinate 20,039, forward strand.
CCACGCCGATAATTGCAAGGCTGATAGCAACTTCTCTAGATGAACTGGCCCAAGTGTTGGCCTTCCCTGGAAGAGACTTGTCGGTGACCCATTCACCAGGACGATGAGCTTCTGCCTTCCCTGACGGGCATTGGCTATGCCGACTGCCAGCGGGATCCCACCTACCCAGCGTCAGGGCACACAGACGACCTCTCCAAGGAAAGAATTGCGCCCCTCAGGTCCAGACATCATCAGGAGAAACTGCAGTCGATCCGCTAGAGTTGGAGATAATGTGTTTTCGGCACCACGGGTACTTTTCACACCCAAAAAAGTCCGAGAATCAAATGACCCGAAAATTTTTCGTCAAGAATCAAGCCCGATTCTGCCTCAAGTCTGTCAGGCTAGGAAGCTAGCATGCTAACTACTAAGCCTTCAAGGACTCTAATACCTTAGCATCATTTGCAGATAAATCAGTTAGAAAAAAATGGTTTAAAAATTTTATGTGCATTGCGTTATGCTTCTTTATTTTCAACCAAGTCATGACATTATTGTCTTTATACTTAACTACTACGATCACTATACAGCAATTTTTGTCTATTGTAATTGTATTGACATTTAAAATCTGCACTCTTTAAGATTATATTTATTTGTCGTAATGCGAATAGATTAAAGAAAAACCTGAACTTTCGCATTGCGTTGTTAAATGACTTCGTAATCATGATACGCTAAGAAAAAGGAATGGATGAAGTGTTATATAAATAGTACCTCGCAAGAGCCCCATGTAAATGTCGTGTGAAGGCATAATGACAATTATAATCATTTATGGCACTTTTCATACTATTGCGTTAAGCAAAGTTTTTCTGTATCTTAGTTATTAGTAACCCTCTTATAAAACATAAATCGTTATGACCTTATTGTCAAAATCTACATAGTCGCTAACAGAAATAGATGTTGAGCAATGGAGTATTTCGTTTTAAGTACAATTATGTGATTTATTCAGATGTTATATATTATTCATTAATAGATGATAAAAATACATAAATCCATCATCATTGATAAAAAATGCTAAAGTGTAATTTTACTTTAGCCCAATCGTACACAAAACAACAAGCTTCCATATTGGCCCACTTCAGTTAAACATGTTCAAATCTATTTTCATGGTCAAATACTGCTAAAGTGTGATTTTACTTTAACTCAATCGTAAAAAAAAACAGTAAGCCTTCATATTGTCAAACCTTAGCAGCAATACACTATCACTTCATAATTATTATAATTATCATTATTATTATTAGATGGCATTAGGAATTCGGAGATTCATAGACAAGTGCACCACCCCACGCCATTCCTTCCTATCCTACGCTGCGCCGCGGCCGCAGCTATCCATTACCTGTCACCTAGTTTATCAATCACCTTAAGGGTCACTGCAACTTTATCCTCCCATCTACGATTTGGTCGGCCTAGAGGTCTAGTTCCCGATGATTTTTGGGTCATGATTCTATATGTGGTTATCTGCATTCCCATCCTAGCGACGTGCCCAGGCCATCACAGTCTACGCGCTTCTATCATCTTACCTATACTTGGCTCTCTATATAGTTCTTTAACTTTAACGTTATGCAAAATCCTCCACTCTCCGCTAACTTAGTCCTCTTTTGCACCAAATGTTTTTCTGAGTACTTTTTTTTCATTTACCTCGAATATTTTCTTTCCTTATTTGTGATTGCCCACGTTTCGCTATCGTACAACAGGACTGGCATTATAATCGTTTTATAAATACGCTTTTTTAGATTTTTCGAGATAAGTCGCGATTTAAACAGCTTACTGGTCCGTAATAACAAGCGTTCGCTGATTAAAATTTCTGTTTAATTTCGTCCCGGAAATCATCAGTGTCATTGATACTGGTGTCCAGATATTAAAACTTTGAAACCCTCTCAAAGGATCCCCCCCCCCCCTCCCCACTCTAAGCGTGGTTATAGTTGGATCATTCACTTTGCTGTTGATCATATATTTTGTTTTTTCTTTGCTTATTTCAAGTGCTTCTTCTCGGACCTTCGTGATCAGTTTTCCCGTGTTCTGTACTATGATTTCCTCGCTATCACGAAGCATACATAAATCGTCCCCATATTCCAGTATTTGTGTTGTCCCATTTAAAGTTAACCCACCTTTATCTTCCTGATCATGGCGAACACGAATTCTAGGACTAAATGAGACAGTAATGGCGATAGCGCGTCCACTTGTTTTAGTCCCTCATGTATATCAAATGATTTAGAAAGTTTGTTTTGAACGTGAACCCTTCCTCTGCTGTCTTGCATGCAGATGCGCTTGAGAGCTACTAGTTTCTTTGGAAACCTAAGAGATACAAGCATATAATACATTTTTGATTTGACGATTGAGTCGTACGCTTTTTTGAAGACAATAAATATTTGCCCGAAATGCTTGTTATACGCTTATTATTTTTCTATTATTTGTCTGATTGTGAACATTTGATCACTAGTCGATCGGTTACGTCTTAACCCACCCTGATAATCTCCGACGATATCTTCTGCAAATAGGATTTGTCTGTCCAGGAGGATATTATATAAGACTTTGTAGCAGGTCAAAAGTAATGAGGTACCTTTGTAGTTATTGCAAAAGGATTCGTCCCCTTCTTAAAAAATCGGTATAATAACTGATTTGTTCCATTCCCTAGGCATTCGTTCCTCTCTCCAAATTTGTTTCATTAGGCCATGTATTTTAGTACTTAGCCACTTTTCCCCTCCCTTAATAAGTTCCCCGGGTGTACTGTCTATCTCTGCTGCTTTATTGTTTTTAAGTTTACCGATCGCCTTCTCTACTTCATAAAGTATTGGTTCCCTCAATCTCATCTCTGCAGTAAGAAACTCTTTAAGCTCTCCCCCTGGGCTATTTGCATGTACATGAAGTTATTCATTAAAACAATTTTTCCATCCCGCTAACGTTTTTCCTTCATCCGCGACCATATTGCCATTTTCATTTTCAATAAAAACGTTTCGATTCTGATACATCTTCCGGTTTGAATTTATCCCCTGATAATTGTCACGCGTATTGTTTTTCCTGTAATTTTTCGTTATGTCTAAAATTTTACTTTTTTCCCCGCTCACATTTTTTCTCTCTTACAACCCTGTTTGCTACTGTTCTCCAATTTTTATAGTTTGCTAGAGTTCGCTCGTTCTCATCGCTGAGATGTATAATTTTAGTTTTTCCGCGTACATCTGTTAGTTTTTTGCATTCGACCTCGAGGCAAGGCTTATCTTTTTTCTGGGGTTTTTTCCCTACTATCTTGTTTGCCACTTCCTTAATCACGTTTGTAATACTTTGCCGTTTATTATCTACGTCGAGTTCCTGGTCTTACGCTCCCTCCATCCGATTATCTATGAAGCTTCTAATTTATCGTCGATACTTGATGAGTATATTAGGGTCTTTTAGTCTTTCTAGAGCGAATTTTTTCTGAGATTTGCGAGGGTGTTGCTTTTTAGTTACCGCTAGACGCGTCCAAACTGTAGATACTACCAGGAAATGATCCGAGCGCAGTCAGCCCCTCTATAAGTCCTGACATCAAGAATGTAAGGGCTATGTATCCTATTAGTTAATAAATGATCGATTTAATTCTCGGTTACGCCCTCTGGGGACATCCACGTTGCTTTGTGAATATTGCGATGTTTAAATTGAGCACTTTTGACGATAAGGTTCATTGATATCGCAAATTCGATGACTCTGGTGCCATAATCATTACTCAGCTTGTGGAGACTCTCTTTCCCAATAATTGTTCTAAAAAATCTTCTTGGCCAATTTTCGCGTTAAATTCCCCCAGTATAATTTTAGTATCAAACAAAGGACTTGCGTCATATGTTCTTTCCAATTCCTCGAAGAATATTTCTTCAATATTATTGTCCTTTTCTTCCGTCGGCCCGTGGGCATTAATAAGAGTATAGTTGTACCATTTGTTATTCAGACGTAAATATGAAATTCTCTTATTTACTAAATTAAAATTTTTGATGTTCGTTGACAGTTCTCTTTTAATAAAAAATCTCGTTCCAAAACTGTCTACTACGCTTTTGCTATGCAGGAAAATGTATTTACCTAGGGTAATTTGTCCTTCCCCCAGTAGCCTAACCTCTTAGATAGCCGCGATGTCAATATCGTTCTTATCAAGGATTTTGCTAGCTACTCTTATAACGCCGGTTCTGTAAAGTGTCCTAACGTTCGACGTCGCGAATTTATTATTTTTTTCCCGGTTTCTTTGGTTCTATCGGTTGTCCGTTATGTTATGGCTTTGGTTCAGCCCCTAGGTTTGGATTTAATCTTGGTTTTGAGGCTGGTTGTCTATAAGTACCATGCTTATCGCACACAAATGACCCTGCTCCGATCCCAGGGGGGTCCACCGTACTGAAAGTGTAGCCCACGCACCTCTCTAGACCCTAAGTGCGCGGGTTCTCGTGGCCTATACCAAGAATATCCATTTTATGTTCCGCTGCCACTAAATCGGTTTCACTCTGTCTCTAGTGCCCCTAGCAAGGCGACGGGTATTTCGTTGGCTACAGCAGTGATAGGCACCGGGCGTGAGTTATGCCACACATCCTTTTTAGGCAGTGTCTTCGAGCCCGGTTATCCTAGCACCAGCTGGATACAGAAAATGGACTAATTGCTTTCTTACCAAGTTATGTAGTTAGGATAGCTTGGCTTTATATTAGTGAGTGCGTGAACTTCCAGGTGAGATACACTTTTCTTGATGCTAACCTGCTACCCCCAGTCAGGGAGAAATCCCGCCGGATCGACACGGAGCGACGGCAGCGCCCCACCAATGACATAATTATACCTGTGTGCGTCATACACACAGATACAACCTATCATCGATGTGGCGCCCCCGAGCAAGCTCCCCATCGATCCATACGGGTTCCCCAGACTAGGACCTACTGCCCTATCACGGGGTGGCTGATGCCCATAATATTTGTAAGTAAGATTCTAGCGCTACAGGTACAAAACCAATATTTGATGAAGATAATAGTTTTGGTTTAATCAAAGTAGATTTAATTATAGACACAAGTTTACTAAAAAACACTAGTGAACAGTATTATAGGCATTAGTAGACGGAAACCGACGAGAAAGTGGCAGTTACTTCCATCACACTATCACTTTATTACTAATTGAAAATCAAAGTTTTAGAAACACGCCCCAAACTTCAAGTCTCATACATTATTTAATAATCTAAAAACTCGAAGTTAATAATGTATACTAATGTCATAAAAATATTATTGGCATTATTTTATTACTGTTAATTTTTTAGTTTAACATTTATTTTTACTGTTTTGAACAAAACTGATTAAACTTAACGTTCCTTAAAAGTATATTCGTTAGACAATGATCCAGCAAGCTTATCTATGCATAATATATGTGTAATTCGTAATGTATCTCAGAAGAATGTACTGAGATGCTGTCATATGTCAATCCAATCATACAGGAAGAGGCAGGCCTTCACATTTTCACACCTCAGTTGCATCTTCATACATAGTTCGTACAAAAACATGGTTTAACAGATTTTTGGGCGCTTTTACGTATTGACGTATGTCTCTAGGACTTGGCCTCTAAGTTATAACGCCACTACTAAAATTGAAAGTCTTTTAAGTAAATTACAATTTTTTCATCAATATTAAAATTCTATAGCACTTGCAGTAACATTAGAGGTGGGAAAACTCATTAAATTTTTTATTGCAGTCCTCCTACCAAAAGAAAAAATAGACTGTTACAGAAACATAACATAATTAAATATTATAATTAAATAAAACACTGAAGAGTTTGTTATGATTAAATTCATAGTGCAACACTTTCTCACAAATAGTTTTCATATAAAAAAAAACTGCTGAAATGTCATTGTATTTGTATTGCATTAGTATTATAAATATGTTTATATTTTTTACCTCTAACTATACAACTGTAAAGTCATGCTCACTAGTAACCACATCCTAAAAATGTGGTTAACATGTATGGCAAGGTAATATTTTAGAAGAAAGTATGTAAACAGTATGTGAAATTGAGAGGTACTCATTCTAAGAACGTTAATATCTGCATAAGCCATTAATACTCATTTGCACTTATCTAAATCCCAGAAAAAATTAATAAAAACATATAATCTGTCGGATCAACTATTTAACAAGAGTGCAAATTTTCTGAAATGCACTAATATCTATACTTGTAGTGTAATAGTAACAAAATTTACAGCAACAATGTTATACAGTTGACGACAACAATTTATAGTACTGTTAGAAAGTGATACTATTCAGCGATGAGAGCGGTAATTTTTACTGACGTGCCAAACATTTGTATTCACGTGATTACAATGGATTTAAAATTTCTTTAAAACATATGTTTCGAAAACCGGTATCTGTCCTATGAAAAACCTAGCTAAAATTTATAGTGTTAGAATTTTAGAAGTATTTAAGGAGCGAAAACCTATAAAGAATCATTTTATACAACTCATTTTTAACGCAAGTTGATACTGCCTTTGGGCCATTTATATCAGAGTAAGTCATATGTTTTTCAATAACGAATCATACCACTGAATTTTTTTGAAATCACAAAAAGTACAGTATCACACACCTTGCCGCACATATAATCCAGATCGTAATTACATTTTAACGTTAAAACGAAGAAAATTGCGTTAGTCTTGCCGATCCATAAGTACAGGTTGATCTTCTTAATCACTTTGCAGTCCGTCCTCCAATAGATTTAGTTGTTTTAGCCATATTTTCCGTCGTTTAGCACTACCTTTTCTATTTTAGGTTCTTTTCCTCTTTCTTGAACCTGTACTAGAATATCATACAATAAATTATGATATATCATATTAATCGACTGCAGCTTTCTTAATTCTAGAGTTACTTATAGTAACTAGAGAACTTGAAAAACGTTCAACTATAAATGTGTGATTTCTTACAAACGAAATGTTTCAGTTTGTCATCTACGTGAAACATGCAGTAAACAATGTATTCTCCTTGTTACATAATTATTAACATGATTATTATATTTATCTGCTTATGCTGCCGACGTTGACAAGAACTGTGAGTTGGTTTAGTTGAACATTTTATGTACATCCACGTATTGACAGATCAAGCATTTATAACAAATTTTCGACAGAAAAATCAGTTACTAAACAGCCGCCGAGATGATACCTTAAAATTATTTAATAAGTAGAATTCCTTCTATTTTATACCTTAAGTATTTAAGATCTCATTTACAAATACATAATCGATTTCATTACTGAGCAAGCCGTCTTCAATAACTTCGTTGACTCCTTACCCCCACACATTTCAGTGACTTAATATTTTGCATACTTTTGTAAACAAAAAAAAAGTTTTTAATTAAATTACACTAAAGCCTTACAGTTAAGGTGCTACACAATGATAAATCGATTTTTACTTGTAAATTGGGAATCTTGCATCAGATTATAACCATTTTTTGTACAATTACACTAAAAATATCTATAGCATTAGTACAACTATTACCTTGATGAACTTGGGAATCTTCTAGTGCACTGACTGCATCTCCGGAATTCTTAGAGGATGATATTACACCACTATAACTAACTAAAAATTAGAGTTTATTATATCATTGTTTGATAATGATAGAACGTGTGTTGTATACAAAGATAAAAATGATTTAATTGATAGAAATAACCTGTACTAACCTGTGCTGTCGGGTACAATGTTCATCTGGTTTTGATTTTCATGCGTTTTTGCGACAAGTACTTTATCAGAACGAAGTGATGATAAACTGCCCCCAGATACATCATCCTTTTCTGTATGAGATTTACAATGATAGTACGTACGTCTAGGGTGGGTCCAATCCGGGGAAAAAGATCTGGTAAGTGAACAGGATTAGAACTTATATCATTTATTTTTGGTGAATTATTGGGTGCACTAAATAAGTCGATTTCATTGTGGTAATCATGCGATTTGTTCCTGATCAAGACTTTGTTGACTTTTAGAATGTTTGTATTGACTTGCATGGAATTTGATAAGGGTGCTAACGGCTGTTTACGTAAATATATAAATATCACTTTTGACAGTAGATTTTAATCAAAACTATCATCTGTCAATTGATCATCGATATCTGATGAGATTTTTGGGTCTGATTGTAGTCTGGTTGCATCAGGATTATTAAGAGAATATTCTTCTTGTGATGGTTGATAGGGTGTAACAATATGTTTAATGTTGTCGGTATTCACATTTATCTGTGTATTGTCAAGTTCATCTCCATATACATTACTAACACCGGGAACAGTATTATAGTGTGGTGCATTTTCTGAGCCATTAATGTTTTCCAAGTGCATAGAGCGACTTGCGATAGGTAAATAAGGACACAGAAATATTCTGTTATTGGGTAAATTAAGTTGCGAAGTCACTGATGTCTGTAAATGTTCCGGATACTGAGGTTTAAAAAGAGACTGCTGATAACATTGATTTACTGCTGGTGCATAAGAGTTGTTTTTGGGTGTTTCATGTTCATGATTTAATCGATTCAGTACTTCTGTTTCGTTAATGATTTCTTTAAGATTCTCATCAATGTCTGGATCTGTCATATTATTTTCATACTAAAATTAATTCTTTTTCGAACGTTCATTGATGTCTACAGATGTTTTTAGGCACGATCGTTATACTGATGGAGTGCCTTATGTTTTTGCCCACGAAAATAAAGTGATCGAGGTTTCAACGGTGTTTTGATATGTTATTAAAGTGTAATCATTCCCAACTTGCAGCATTTTACTTGTCCGTGTATATGCAAGTTTTAGTTTCAATTTTAGCAAAATCGGGCAACTGGTTTTAAAATGCGAGCACGTTAACTGATTCTGTATAATTTTTTCATAGAAGGAGGATTTTCATGTGTCATTTAAATAAGCACATGTAATAATTTTATCAGGGCTAAAAAGCAATTAAAAACAATCTTTTCCATATGTACTACACTTGTACAAATTTTTAGAGTTGCAGGATACATGTAATATGAGTGCCAACTGCTTGAAGATTAGTCCCAGTCGCCGGCTCCAGATGGTAATAAAAATGGTTGATTAGTGTTTTTTTGTTATTTGACAAATTGTTGCTCGATCGTCATGATTTTTGCAGCATTTTGTTCGTCTTCTTAAGTTGCACTAACGTTTCGATTTTCAGCTTGATCGTCCTACTTGTTCTGAGATGCCAGCACTTGGACTGACTGGCAGTAGATAAAAGTTCATCTTCAAAGAAGAATTTTCATGTGTCATGTAAATCAGCGCAAGTAATCAAGTAATCAGGACAAAAAAGCGATTTAAAACAATTATCTACATGTCTACTACACTTCTACAAATTTTCAGAGTTGCAGGACACATGTATTATGAATGCCAACTGCTTGCAGATTAGTCCCAGTGGCAGGCTCCGGATGGCCAAAAACTGTCAAGTAGTGTTTTGCCAATTTGACCAATTGTTGATCGATCGTCACGATTATTGCAGCATTTTGTTCGAATTTTCAAGCTGCACCAACGGTTTTAGTTCCAGCTTGATCGACACACTTGTTTTAAGATGCCAGTACTTCGATTGGCTGGCAGTAAATTAAAGTTCATCGCCGAAGAAGCATTTTTCTTTTTCTATGGGAATCTGAACAAGTAATCAATGAATCAGTACTTAAAAGTGATTTAACACAATCTTTTACATTTGTATTATAATTCTGCAAATTTTTAGAGTTGCAGGACCCATACATTTTGAATACCAACTGCTTCAAGATTAGTTTCAGTGTCAGGCTCTCGATCGGCCAAAAACTGTGTCAAGTGGTGTTTTGCTGTTATTTGACCAATTGTTGATCGATCATCATGATTTTGGGGCATTTTGTTGATCATCTTAAGCTGCAACAACGTCTTTATTTTCAGCTTGATCGACAAACTCGTTTTAGGATGCCAGCACTTGGATTGACTGGCAGTGAATAAATGTTCATCGTCGAAGGAGCTTTTTTTATTTTTCATGTGAATCAAAGCAAGTGATCAATCAATCAGTACTTAAAAGGGATTTTAAACAATCTTTTACGTATGTATTATAATTGTGCCAATTTTAAGAGTTGCAGGACCCGTGTATTTTGAATACCAACTGCTTTAAATTCAGTCCCAGTGGCAGGCTTACGGATGAGCAAAAATTGTGTCGAGTGGTATTTTGCTGGTATTCGTCGAATTGTTTCTCGATCTTCATAAATCTTGCAGCATTTCGTTTGTCTATATTAGCTGCACCAACGCTACTATTTTAATCTTAATTGACATCATCGTTTGGAGATGCATGAGAAACTTTCATGACATAGGCTGCCCGTGTGATGGTACCAGTATTAACTTGTAGGGACGACCAGGATTCATTCTCCGAACCCATTTTCGCACTGTTTTAATATTGCAGTTAAGTTGAGCTGCAATGTTTGCAAAAGATTTACCTTGTTGATTCAACACACTTATTTTCATTAAGTTTAATTGAGTTGGTTGAAAATTTATTCTACCTCAATTTATTCAGCCTCTCACGATCCTCGTGTCGAAATGGATTCTTTTTATGCTACACACTAAGCAACTACGAGTAGACACTACTGTTGGCCGAGTAATTGACGCAAATGAAAGTCCTACTATTAGTGCGCTTTTACACTTTAAATTAGGACTCCTGGCAGTAGTCGCACGGCACCGACCGGCTGACATCTGCCAGGTTGACCCCAAATATAAACAAACACCAGCTATATACTGAAAATCATGTATATGGATGACGTAGTATTACCAATAACGTTTCCTTCCGTATCGACCATTGTATTGACACTCTTTGCTACTATCGACCTGCAACATGCAAAGTTTCCATTCAGTGCAAGTGCTGGGAACAAATATACGTCACTTGAGTGTACATAAATAGAACAATTTAACCTTACAATGGTATAGACGTAAGGATATATGGTTTTTGCGTGTATGCGTATGGATGTATATATATATATATATATATATACACAAATATATATATATATATATATATATATATATATATATATATATACATATAACTTATCCTAGAGACAAATTGATGATAAAAAAACTGTATTTATTTTTAGAAAACATCAGACAAGGATATACAGAGGCATTAGACGAGATCAAAAGGTAATGTATGACAAAATAATTTGAGTAAGTCGCTAGAGCTACAAGTACTTAGTTCCTGGGAGTCGTTACCAGCCTACTTAGTGATGTATTGACTCTCCGCATCCATTTGAGTCCTACATAATTCTATGTGGAAATGATTTCGGAGGTGCTTGCCAGGTGACCCGGCCAGAAAGTTGACGAGATTAGCTGATTTCCGCGAGCATCATGATTTATCAATACTAACTGAGACTCGCTCTAAGTTACCTTTGTCTAATTTTACGTAGACCAAATAAATTAAATTAAAAAAAAATAAATCCAATTTTAAGAAAATTGTTTTGTCTCAAAAAAATGAATACTTTAGTTTTAAAGACTCTTAATTTATATGATTTAATAATTTAGTAATTAATATAGGTATTTTACAATTTTTAATAAAATGATGTCATTAAACAATAAATCTTGGCTCATTCTGTTTTATTCTAGTTCATGATTCGAAAATCATTTGGTGATGCAATAATAATTAAGCAAAACTGTTTAGAAAATAATAAAATACAAAAATTTTATGAAGCATGTTTTAAACAATTATTATTGGTCACTAGAATTATTATCAATAATACAGTAATAATATTCGTTTACAGTTGAATAAATGTTCCATTTCACATCATAAAATTAGAAATAAATCAAGTCTATGAAACTTTACAAAATGAAAAAATTTTATTTTCTAAAATTATTATTATTAGTAACTTCAACATTGATTTAAGAAATAGCAATAATTTTACTAAAAAACAGGTGATAACATTTATAACTTAATTAAAACTAACACATGCAACACCTAATAATCATTTTTCTACAATATATGATTCAAAAATTGATTTTTGTTTTCCTTCATGCAATGAAATGAAAGTTTATTATTATAAATCGATTTACAGTGACTACAAAGCTATACGGTTTGATTGTTAATTCCTTTTAACAAAAAAGTTCATTAAAAAATTTATTAAAAAAAAAAATCAATAAAAAAAATAGCAACTAAAAAATAACAAAACAAAATCATATAATTATCTCAAGGAAATAGAAATATTAATGATTCATTTATAGATGTACAGTTTCATAAAATAATTCATCTATTTTAACATTACTTACTTTTATTTATATTGATTCTACTTTTTATTCTAAAATAAAATATCGTTATCTATGTACTTCATTTTCAAAAGCATGTATTTACCTTAATTTCTAAGAATCACCCCAAAATAATTCAACTTCTTCTCGATTTTAACTCCACAAATATATTACCTTAAATTTCTGGGCGTTATGCTGGGTAAATAACAAATTTTCATATAAACAAAATACTGCATATTCTAAATAAAATTTTAAAAACGATCAAACGATTTATGTCGCTTTGGAATTAAAACTTCAAACTTTATAAGCACAAATTATGAATACAAACTGCAAAACATACACAGAAGCCTAAAATATTTTTAGTATGTTTTCAAAATCTAATAAGGATTTGAAAATTTTAAGTAATAATACGATAATACTTTAATACAACTGATGCTGTAGTCCATTTAAATTTCCTTTATTGAAGTGTAATTATTACTTTGTATTTTATGAAAATTTCAAATTACTAATCATGTTCACTTTTCAGCTGTGAAGTTTTTTTGGGTTTTTATCTAAAAGACGTCATTCCTATCCGGTCACGTAATACAATCTATCCACATAACGCAATGTCCTTCTTTTTAACGATGCGCTCCAACTCCTATCCACATATACTTCCCTAAAAGAGGCTACTTGTATCTTCTTTATTCTCAGTTTTATAAGGGATAACCTCACTTGGGCTGGTAGTTTAGGCGCCAGGTAGGGTCCCGTGGCCTTTTCTATTAGAACGGACCCACCAAAGTTTTTTTAATGTATTTTTGCCTGCTAAACACGATTATCGATGGTGGGTCGCGTTCCAGAGGGACAATTTTTTGTTATTAACAGATTTTATAAACAAACAAAAATTATTGAGTTTTTTGCGAGAAAATTTTTTTTCGAATTTTTCAGCTTATTCCAAACAAAAAAGTTTGTATACAGTATGTACCTAAACCTAATCCTTTTCCCGTAAAAAATTAGACAACTTTCGAAAAATGGGTTTTTTGCTATGTTCGATCGCTTGCCATATGAAGCCAGAGAAATATTTTTCAACTCAAAACCTCTCAAATCGTAAGCTCAACATAGCATTTAAAGAATACATAAAGACCAATTAATATTCAGTTATTCTTATCCAGTGAGCTTGACGGTCTGTGCCGTTTTAATGTAACTGTACAGCCTCGGCGCAATACAATTATATTCTAGCATTTAATGTTTGTCATATGGACAGCCATAAAGAGATTTATTTATGTTTTTTTGCCTGCTAAAGGCGATTATCGATGGTAGGTCACGTTCCAGATAGACAATTTTTTGTTATCAACAAATTTTTTAAACAAATAAAAATTATTTATTTTTTGCAAAAGAAATTTTTTTCCAATTTTTAAGCTCATTCCGAACAAAAAAGTTTATATACAGTATATCCCTAAACACAATCATTTTCCCGTAAAAAATTAGACAACTTTCAAAAAATGCGTTTTTTGCGATTTTTGATCGCTTGCCATATAAAGCCAGAAAAAAATTTTTTACCTCATAACCTCTCAAATTGTGAGCTCATCATAGTATTTAATGAATACATAAGGACCAATTGATTTGATTTAGTTATTCTTACCCAGCGAGCTTGACGGTCTGTGCCTTTTTAATGTGACCGTACTGCCTCGGCACAATACAATTATGTTCTAGCATTTAATAATTGTCATCTGGACAGTTATACAGAGATCCTACTTATGTTTATTTGCCTGCTGAGTACGACTATCGTTGGTGAGTCGTGATATCAAAGGTGTTTAATGTTTTGTTACTAACAAATTTTTAAACTAATTGCAAACACGTAATTTTTCCTAATAAAAAATTTTTCTCTGCTTCTCTAGCTTGTATCAAACAAAAAGTTTTTTGTAATATATATCTGTTAAACCCATACTGTTCCCGCAAATGAATCGTGTATCGTAAAAAATGCACTTCTCCCGTTTTTCATACAGCTGTAACATCAGACTATTATTATAATTTTTTACTAAATTTTTAATTCTCCAGTCTATACAGGGGCTTATGGCGATATACATATAACTATGAAATCAGTTACTCGTTGTAAACAAATTAGCATAAACCAGTCTACAAAAGTTTTTGATCTTATCAATGTGTGTAAAATGAAATATAAGAAAATAGAACCGAACTACCCCAAAGTATAACAATGTAATAATGCGTAGTTTGTTAAAGTACGATACATTTGTTTACAATCTATTTTACAGTCTACAGCATCGTACATATAAATACATAACTTACGAAGTCACACCAATTTTTGTTATTTAATTTTTCAATTTCGTACTTAGTTTTACATGTATTTTCCTTTTTACAATTACTAAAAGAGCAGCACAGTATTTGTTCTGCAATACATAAGCAGGTTTTTCTACTGCATACTTTACAAGATCAAGGTAGTAAACATTCTTCGTAAGGTGAAATCAAAGTTCCAATTTGTCGTGGCGTGAGGAGATCATCACACTCTATGTAACCAAACTCTTTCGGTTGTAATTGTCTGACATCAACATTCAAACATTTCAGTTGATAATATACTACGAAATATGCT
>JAPYYV010002499.1:0-25198 GCA_030522625.1 Copidosoma aretas
AAGAAAAAAAAAAGGAGCTCGACCACAGAGTCGGTGGTGGCGATGAGGAGTACTCGCCTAAGACTCCTGTATATTTATACCCGGCGAGTCGAGTTCTCCGTCTGGCTCGGCTGCTGATTATTATCCGCGCTCCCCGATGCGCGATGGGCTATCCGTTTTATACCTGCGCCGAGTGCGCTCGACTCGCGAGAGAGCCCGGGAATTTTTGTTGCCCCCCCCCTGTCTGTCCGTCGGCGGCGGGAGCGAATCGTTCGCGGGAGTTTTCGAAACTGCGCTCGGATGAGGGAGCTTTTTTTTTTCGCCCTCGATTCGAGAGTCCGCGGCTCGGCGGACGGTTGCGAGCGATGGTAACGAGTCGCGCGCCGGCCCGCCTAATTGAAGAGCTTACGGGTAGTTCGATTGTTTAATTGGGAGGTTTTGCTCTCTCTCTCTCTCTCAATTTGTCTGGTTTATATGGGTTCGCGCATGCATATGTGCGGGCTCGAGGAGAGATGAATAAAAGTTGGGATTGCTGTAATTAGGAGAGCTCGAGTGCGCATTATGCGCTGCAGGGTGTATATAAAGTTTGCGAGTGATGTGGGCTTTCAGTGCGAAACAGCTGATGTGTGCTTGAAGAGGAGGATGATAGTAAAGTTGTTGTTGTTGTTGAGGAATCATATCGGCGGTAATTACTGTGTACCTCAACTTGTACGCGCACGACTTATCCCGCGGTTCGTTCGAAAATCACCGTGTACGAATTGTATGCGCCATGCGTAACATGAAATTTATTTCGTTTGCCGTACTTACATCTTTGGATATAATATTTTCACTGTTACGAATTTAATATTAAATGTTGAACGATCGCATGAATTTAGTTTTATTTTTTTCTTTTGCTGATATGAATGTGGGGTGCGATTTACTATATGAAACCTGATGTACCTTAAAATGTTTATCAATTGAATGGGGGAGAGACGGGCTCGCGGACCAATTAATTTAGTTCTGCCTCGACATTACGTGTGTATGAAACTTATGAGTAAAGGGGCACTAATGTGTACGCAGCAAATGATTGAAAAATATACTATCAAATGTCCATAAAAGCATGGAAATATTTTTTTGTTTTTATATTCTTTATTTTGTTTCCTTTGAGCCTTTGTTCTTTCATATTTTTTCCTACCTCGGGCACTTTTGCAACCCTGGTGCCCTCGGAAATAGTAGATTACGTACGAGTTTGGAAAGGCTTAGATTTGCGGACCGAGTGGTTTGCGGCCCGAGCCGAAGGCGAGGGACGTAACGAGGTCCGTAAAAAGGTGCTATTTTGAGGTTAGAAGGTGGAAAAATATATAGGATTCGCCACTCATGTGTGACGAAAAATACTATTGCCCCAAATGAGCAATTGATTCATTGGAATACTATAACCTTATCCATTGAAAACTGAGAGAAAAAAATATACGAATCAAACTCTTTCGATTACTAGCATGTCAGTCAATATCAATAAATTATTGTCTGCTTTGCTGGATAAATGGAAAGTTTTTGTGACTCTTTTCTATTCTATAGGAGTATTAGTAATAATATTATTCTTTCTTTCTTCAATAATATACGAATCATCCAATTCACAACATACATTACTGTCTGTAACATGAAAGAATCCTTATAAATTTGGAACAGTTCGATGAAAAACAAGAAATAAACATTGCCAAAAACATAATAAAAACTTTATCAATGTTCACAATGAGTTCATAAAAATTAATTCTGATTAATAAACCACGTGAACGCATGATTGTTCCTAGTACACAACGTATTTTACTAATTTCTAACTGAGACTAATTCGAGTGCGAGCCACTTACATTAGGTACCAATTACTCTTGACCAGATACGGTAAAGACAAATTGTACAAGTACAACTGTAAAAAAAATTTGGTGGAGCACGATGTGGAATTGCACATTTCATATCTACTATTTCGTACCTACATTTCATTTTTATTAGCTCACATTAAATCTGTACTCAGAGCTTCACGAACCATATTACTCTCGATTATTCACACATAATATGGACTTGAACACACACCAGCGCTCTCCGTTTCTCACGCCTACCAAAGACTGTCCTCCTTCCCATTCGACCTGTGCGGTCGAACAGAATCTCCTGGTCACATAGGTTTAAGTCTGGAAATTTCTCATCAAGGTAAAGTTCGTACAAACAAAATGTCTCTCACAGCAAATTTTACACAAGACAACGCGCCATTTCCCATATTAAAATCAAAGGTACTCCTCGTCACCTCTGACTGCCTCGAACTCGAGCTACGATTGCCAAACCAACATCGAAAGCTACAACGCTGCAGTCACGTTGCACTCCGCATAATATCCATTGTCATCGAGACACACACACACACACACACACACGTGCATTATACCAGATAGCGCCGTTGTTTTTTTTTATTTCCCCCTATAATGCATCGGCGCACAAAACCTAATTTCCATTTCATATTGTATTCAAGTCCGCAACAAAAGAGAGAGAGAGAGCCAATGATAATTTCTCAATGACAGGCTAGCTCCCTCCGTCCGACTCCCTCTCGTTAGCTCGCTCGCGCATTATTATCATAAATTAAAGGAAAATCGCTCGAGCTCAGCGACGAAAGGGACCGAACAAAGAAGCCCGGCTCTGGAAAAATACCTCGCTGCTGCTGCTGCTGCTGTTGCGTCAGTGTATTTTATCCTCGAGCGACGCGTTGTGTATTACGTGTAGAACGAGCAAACAAAAACAAAAAGAAAAAAAAAATAACTGCAAACTAACGACGACGCGCGAGTTTTCTCGTGATCTCGCGGGGATTAGATAATCGCGCGCGCGCGCGCGAGGATGCATTTTTTCATGGCCATCTCGGCGGCACGACCGCATCTACCTCCATACATATATGTATTATGAAAGGTGTACGTGCGGCTGCACAGGAAAGCGGGCGGAGCGTCACGACCGGATAGGAGGAGTAGGAGAGAAGCCATCGCGGTGTAAATGTATAGAAAAAAAAAAAAGGAAAAAATTACGCGAGTGCGATTTGCCAGCGTACCTTTTATTGCGCGCGCAAGTGTACGAGCCTGTGCTGGGTGTTGTGGCACGCCCGTTTGGCGTTACGCGGGAAGGCGCCGCCCGTTTTTTTCTTTTTTTTTTTTTTTTACATACATAATGTGTGTTTGTACGTGCGTTGATATTGAAAGAGGGGGTAATGATGATTTGTAAGTACTGGAAAAGTCGGAGGTGCTGGTTGCATCGTGCGGTTATGGTGGCTTCTGGGGAGTGGATTGTAAGCTGGTTGTATGGATTATTTTTGCCGCTTTGTGCTTTTATTCGGTGAAACTTGAAGCGTGTGCTATTGTAATGATGTTTTTATGGAATGATATTAAACAGGCACAAATTACTTGACGCGGCATGTGGATGTGAATGACAGTAGTGATGCTAGCACTATAGAATCTAACGCTGATTTTTTAATGTTACTCATCGATATTTATTTGCAATATTTTAAAGCACCTTTAAAAATGTTTAATTGTGCGTCAAGTCCCAATATATCGAAGGTAATTGTATCAATTCATTTATAATAAAGATTTTACAGCAATAGACTTTTCTAAGGATTTTAGTTGTATATTATTGTGGATGGTCAACTTTTTACTCTAGTATCTTACACGTTGTACATCAATTATTTATACAATACAGTACAATACTGCACAATATTTGAACAATCTGATTTGCAGCTACAATTTAAAAACATGCTTATTAAGTAGTAGATTGGCAAGTACTTAATGCCAAAGATTACATTTAGGGGGCCGACTCTTTCAAGGACTTTAATTGAACATACGCCAATCTTGTAATCACGAAATAGTGGTTTCTGAAGCAACGTCCATACATCTTTAACTCGACTTTATACAGCTGTCGTGTTACTTTTTCCACCATTGAAAATAAATTTTACTGCAATTTGCATGTTATCATTGTCAAATCTTTCAAGAAGCCATTGATTTTTCCTCGGATTTTTCTTACGAATGAAAAGGTCAACTTGAAAAAATTATAAACCACAGAACGTAGAATTTACTCTTTAACAATTTTCCAAGAAACTTTAATTTTACAATCAGATTGGAATGGAAAATATTGAAAATCTCAAAGCAACATGAGTCGAGGGAGACGTCAACTTTTAGAGGTAACAATCACTAGAATCCTGCGGAGCACCGAGAAGAGAGGGTGGTCTCAAGCAAAAGAAGTCGAGAGTCGCAACTCGATAGCAAACTGTATATGTGTATGTATGAAAGAAAGGGGTAAAAAAGAAGTGCACACGAACGAAGGTGGGGAGTCTGTCCCCTCCTCATCTGACGAACTTCCTTTTCCTCGCACCTACGCGACGAGCTATTTTATGCATGGGAAATAAAGAAGAAGGCGGGTGACGAGACGTTGGAAAAAAAAAAAAAAAAAAAAAAAAAAAAGCAAGGGGGCGAAAGAAAGGGGAATGGAACGAAATGTTTTTACGCTGAGAAATTACAATTTGCAGAGTGGAAATACTTATGTGCATGTGTTGTTATGCAGGTATTGTTTCCATTTTCATTGGAGCATCGCGATATTTTTTGTTTTTAAGAAATATTTGTAATATAATATGCCATTCAACGCCATGCACTAAAGATATTAACGCATTTTCGTTTGTATACATCATTTAGTATAAATTAATCGATTGTCCAATCGAGCAAACTTTAATTCAAGGCGTTAACAAAAGTAGATAAATTTATGAAAAAGCTTACAATTTTTTAAAAAGCCTTATGATACATTCGTCACCTATAATTATAATTACTGCATACGTTAAATTGTATTTTATTTCGATCTACTATGTTTATGTTGAATACATGTCTTAAGATATTGCTGTAGGGCAATGTTTTTATCAATTTAACAGGATTTTCATTGTATAGAACGTTAGAAATGGTCTGTATTTTATCGTAGAGTAAAACGTATGAAACAATAAACGCTTTTTTTTTCAAACCCACATATTTGGTGCTTAATTTTCCGTTGTAGAACTACAATTTCTCACTTTTATAGAGACACCAATATTTTCATGATTTTTGCGATCCAAAACGTAAACGATGTCCTACGTATTTCACTAGGTACACACTCATTTCCAAAGTAAAAATTTGTTCAACACCAATAAAAAAATTGTACTATTTGCGCGTCCCAATATTGTTTCTTTCTTTGCACCTAGAAAAAAAAAATTAAAAAAAAAAAAAAAAATTCTTACAGTAGCTTTCAACGACTGGTATTTTCTCCTCGATGGATCTACACCGGGGCAAAAAGTACTGAACAACGGTACGAACAATAAAATCCGAAGCACCGACGCAACGATCGCGAGCTGAACTCCACCATGCCGCACAATAATAACAATAATCGAAGCAAAAGAGGAGGCGCGCGCTTTGCCGGCACTAAAGCGTTGCATTTTAATTCAGCCCCAGGTTCAGCGGAGTCTGCGCACCTGCATGCAACCCGCAACCGGCGAGCCTTTACCTCAAGTGAATTTGAAAGACGCCATTTACGACCGAGCCTCGCTGTAAAACCCTGATCATCCCCAGGTACCTGCACACACACACCCATCCAGCTCCGCACCTTCTCTTACTCCCTCCGTAGTCTCCGTACTCATTCGAGCGGCCGCACTAAGCGCGGACCGAGAACAGGTGTTAGAATATCTATTAGAGTCCATTATCCATAGAGAGGAGGAGCCGTCGATGCTATACGACCCGCGGCTCTCTCGGCGCCTTTTATTTCTTCGTGCCCCCCCCCCCTCTCTCTCTCTCTCTCTCGTGGCAGTGAACAATATAACAATAATATGCGCTGCGATGTACACGTTTACGATGGCCTCTTTGCATTCTGATGCATAACTACGTCTATATTTTTAAAGCAGTCTCCCTATCCGAACGCTAAAACTTCATTTACCGTCTCTACAAATCAAGTTCCGCGGACGGCTTTTCATATATTCACACCGAAGATGGCGATTCTGTCTCTCTCATCGCCGACAAATATCCCCGCTTGAAACGATTACACGCTGGATGATCCTCCCGACGAAGGCCATCGATCAGTCGTCCATTCTCTCTCTCTTTCATGTTTTCCAGTCACAAGCCAAGAATGCGCCCGCGCGCTTTCGCTCGCAGCCGACAAATCATCATCGCGCGTGAAATCGAAACCGCGATCGCGAAATGAGCATTCATCCTCAGGTTATGTATACATAAGTACATTCATTCGCGAGCACAAACACGATTTGAGAATGCGCATGACGACGCGAATACCTTTTCCCGCTTTCGATGGCCACATTATGCGCGTACCTATACTCATACGTTTTGATATACACACGGGACACTCGGGGAATGCGCAAAGCGCGATTTTTCCGTGTCGTCGGGCTGTGCGTATCCATACACTTATCTATTTACAACATCTTGCACAAACATATTTGAGATACTTGCTAGCGCTGACATTCGTCGAATATCTCTATGAGCGCTTACGAAGCGCGTACTTGCTTGCTTTAGCTGAATAAATAAGTGTTTATTAAAAATTCAAACAAATTCTTAGTCATTTGAAGTCGGATGAAATTCAAACTACCACCTATTCGGTCGTATCGCGTCAATAAGCTTATGCCACAAAGGCAAAGACGGTAATCTCGATAGGCATCAAAAAACCAACGAAAGGAGAACGCAAGAAGACGCAAAGATAGCCGAGACGGTAGTTTGCCCCAAGGACGATCTCGACAAGCTGCTGCGCGTACATACACCTTCTTGCATACATATAGTACATACACATATCTACATTTTTCCCCCGCTACTTGACAAATAGACGCGCGATGTGCCTTACAGCTTTTGCATACTATACATATTGCAGTATCCTGATGCACATGCATACTGCTGCAGGTAGGCGCCGAGCGAGAGCATCGAGAATTTTTGCGGAGCGAGACAACCCCTCGGGCCATGTACTTATACATACGCGCGCACGTAATGTTAGGTCACGGTTATATTATGTGTATACATGCCAGCGCGCGTATATGCAAAAGCGAGTGGATGCTGCTTCCGAGCTTGAATATTTATCATACGCATACTTACGCATAATGCACATAGAGCCATTCTTGTACTGCACTACATGTATCCTGTACGTATGTACCTTGGAGGGACAATGTTGAGAATTTCGCTCCGGTCAAGTGTGTGCAAATTCACTCGCAGGTATGTAAATATATTGGACGATGGCGAGAAATATACTACTGGGAGTGCAATTTCTAATTCATAAAACTTTTAGACATGAAATGAAAAATCATGATGGATTGAAAGAAAAGGCGCAGTACGAGTATAGAGCGAGTACAGGGAACGCAGAGTTACAAAAAATCTGAATTTCCGGCTCCCTCTCTTTCAGTACAGCAGCAGCAGCAGCAGCAGCCCGACAAACAGCCCCGAGGCCTTTGTAAAATGCATGGCGCTCGAAAAAATGGTCCCCGAGCCGCAAAGAGAAGCACACACAATGTACCTATAGGGTACACACACACACAGCCTCGTTTACGAATATGCGAGCACGGAAAAGGAGAACCCGTGCACAGAGTTGAAAAGCGAACGGCAAGCGCATATGCAGTATAAGCATAGCCACGCCGGCGGCGCGCGTTTTCCAAACATTCGCGAAAGAATGCGCGTCGGCGCGGTCCAAAGTACCATATATGCCAGTGTCATAAAAGCGAAAACGAGAGATGTATGTATGTATAGGTTGCGCCTGTACAGAAGAAAGGTCCTCTCGCGCGCAAAGCACCCACGTACAGAGATAGAAAAGAGAGCCAGTCGCCGCCGCCGCCGCCGCCGGCGCAGCCCTGAAGAATCGCGGTATGCAAAAAAGGAAGCCGCCACCGCCACCGGTAGAGATAGAGCTCAAATGCTATTTGCTTATACACATGCGCGCCGACGTGATGCCGGATAGAGCTCGGCCAACAAATTAGCCGGCATTCTCGGAGGCCCGTTCACCCCTTGCCCCGGAAGCTTAAAAAGCAGCGACAAAAATGACGATAAAAGTATAACGTGTAGGAACAAAAAGCGACTCTGCTCGCTCTTTTCGCGTCGACCGGGGGCGACTTTACCTTTCTCCTCATCAATCTTGGCCAGCGTTCTATCGATCTCCTACTTCCTCGTCTGTGGCTCTCTCCCTCTATATCCATGGTCGTCTGTTTAACTATCTGCGCCCATGGTTCGTAAGTATATACGAGCAATACTCGTTACGTCGACGATGGCCTCCATGTGTATTAGTCGTGCTGAAAAATGACCGCCTGCCGGACTGCTGAGCCGGGGGTACAGACTTGGAGGAGCAGAGTCCGATTGTCCTGCGTAAGAGAAAAAAAGCTCGCGCACAAAAGGAAAGGGAGGATGGTTTATTATTCTCTCTTTGCGATCGGCGGCGGCGACGGGGTCGTTCACTCGTCGAGAAGATATACTCGCGAGGATAATGCATGTACGCGCGTCGACGAGCGGCTGTAAGGACTCGAGGGTAACTAATGTCAGGCTCAATGGGGGACGTTAGTGCCGTCGCGCAAACATTTGTTGTCGCTTCTGCTCTTGCCATTGCTGCTGCTGTACTTTAACATTTCCTATGGAGAAAGATGGGGCTCTTTGAGAGAGGCTGTTTGCTAATGGCCGTTCGTGGCAGCTCGAAGAGCTTTGGAAGATTTGCCGGAGTCAAGCGATTTGTCGAGATACACATTTTTCATTGTAACAAAATCTGCTTCTACTGTTCTCGTTTTTATAAAATATAATATTCATTTGCGCCGCCTAGCTTATTGAAAACAAATTTTTTTCAAATACTATGAACAAATTTGAAAACACTAAAGCTTGTGTGCAAGGTGCCTTTTCTACGCATGATAGTTATAAAAGCTCTTTCCTTATCAAGTGAGCATCTAACGTATTAATATATTTAGACCTTTATAAAATCATATTTACCCATACAATAGTTCATTTACTCATAAAAAATTTAAAGATGCATAGAGTACATAAATTTTCATCAAATTATGTTTGTATATTATTCATTAAACAGAAATTTGCTAAACATTTTTATTTTTATTGTATAAATGCACTGACCTTATAGATCTGCTGTCCTTATGCTTGCCAATGAGGAAAGTCCTGACTCCATCAGCCATCTGATTAGCCCATGGTGGCTTGACCCAAATGAGATTTTTGAAATGTCCAGCATAGGCTGCAGGTAACATCCAATTTTCGATACTAATCCGACTGATGTGCGAGAAAAAAAATTATTATTAAAATAGTTGAACAGTGTGCTGTTTTGCATAAATTATCAATGACTTTAAACTTTTTTTAATTCCACTGAAAAATCTCAAGAAATTAAAATGTATTGGGGACTTGTAAAACTTGACCAAGTTCTTTCGTTCGTTTTACAAGTTCATTTTGAAAACAGGATTGGAACTAGTGAACATTCATGAGTTTAGTTTTACGTTTGATGTTAACTGAGTTTAACTTACGAAAACAGCTGTTCTTTCTTCCAAACAGTATCAGCATTCATGTCTTTTGGTATCAACATATCTGGGTGGGAGTCCAAGTGTATGAAAGTGTTTCCCTCAAACAGCAAATGCTTGGATCCAATACAGCGATAGACGAAAGGCAGTATCTTTAAAATCAAACTATTATTAGAAAAAATGCAACTGGGTGTACTAAAAATAAAATGTTTTTACAATACTGATTCTAAGAATCTTTGGATTTTTTGCAAAATATTTTCAAAATCAATACAAGTGCTTTCTAACATTAATCATGTTTTACGTTTTTCCGATTTTATGGGATAAGTAAATGACAAATACTGTAATTTTAACATAAAAACGATTGCCAATGCAACAGCTCAAACAGTTACAATTAGTTTTCAGTTTATTTATTGAAATTTTAAATGTAATATGCAATCAAGAGTGCCAATTTATGCCAAATACCATGTACATACATGTAAGGCAAGACAAATACAGGCGGCACTGAGAACATGCAATATTACATGGGTGGTGTAATATTTTGCCATTTCGAAACAATTTTCATTAAATGAATAGAATATTACGTTAGCGGGGAGAAATGAGGAAGGAACTTGGGCTAAGAAAGATACTATCTCACTTAAGATGCCTCTTCGGCTCATCGACAAAAGTAAGTATCCCAGGCTTAGCGACATAAAGTAACTAGGTATCTCGGCTCAGCTGTGGAAAAAAGATATCTCAGCTTTGCAAATTTAACAATATTTACAATCATACAGCCGACATTGCTCTTTTTAGCCGCTGAGCAGAGATACCTTATCTTTGCCGCTAAGTGGAGGTACCGTCCCTTTGTCGCCGAGCCGAGATAACTCCTTCCTCAGGGCAAACTTAAGATGGTACTTTTCTCGGCGCAAAACTGAGAGACAGCACCTCCTTATCCCTCCCAGGCGATGATGTTCATCATATCAAACGCACATCTTACGCGCAGGCGAGCCATTGATGCAGTTTTGCACTTCCCGCGCATACCGCCCTTCCGGGCCCCTCGCCCGTATTGGCCGCAGTTTGAATCTCGACCCACCAATCCGGACTTTTTTCTACCCCGAAGTTTCCACACTTGGGTGAAACTCATTTATGTGACCCTTGCGATTAAACAATTCCCCCAAGACAACGACTTATCAACGAAACCACCATCACGAGTGACGAACTAAAGAACTGGCGATCGCGAATCGATCGCTCTCGCGTACTGGCAATTCGCGAGTTGTAGGTTATGTCGGAAAATCGGAGCCGAAAAGCTCGTACTACCTCCCGGACTGACTCGTCCTCATCGTGATCGGCGAACAATGGACATGCAAAAAACAAATACCCACCAGTCCCCGAACCATATGCAGAGAGACACACTCACCTCGTCGTGCGGCTCGACCACGAAAACGGGGGTCCTCTTGAAGGTCTTCGTCATCCCGGCCATGACAACGATCGCGAGCGGTTCGTCGGTCGGATTACGAGACGTTATCGGGCACACGGCACTTTTCGCGAACCGAAAAAACACTTGTTGAATACTCCACGACTTTTTTAAAGGATTCCGCGGCGAGACCAACAAACCAACACAATTGCGAGGCTCACGCGCGCGCAAGACACTTGACGTCTGCGGGGAGTAGGTGATTTCGGGTCCAGAGGCGCCGGGGCTGTGGAGGCGGCGGAGGTCGACCTGTTTGTGCAGGAACAAAGGTCGTTGCTTCGAGAACTTCGAACTTCCGGGAATTGGCTCCGGGCGAGCGTTCGAGGGGCCGTTTGAAAAATCCAACCGACGCGGGGGCGGATCGATTCGATCGACGACTCCAACGGGCGATTCGAACGCGCGTTCGAAATTGGAATTCGCCGAGAAGCGGACGATTTGATACGGGATTTTCGTTTCTACATGGCCGAATGCACCGGGTGGCTCTGTTATTATTGTTAGGTGCATGTATATATAATGTATGAAATGACAAGGAAAGAAAAATGACGCAACGCACGTGTCCACGTGATACGATAAAAGTGCACTGAGTGCACTGGAAACAGCGGGCCTCTGCTTTTTGGGGGCCCATCGAAACTGAAAATCTGCGCATTAATTATATTATGCACACGAATACGCCACACGCACGTAATTTGCGCTCGTGTGCGATACACTTATCTAATGAAGGAGTTGTTCTCACGAAACTGGTTTCTCCCCTTGGTCGGTCCTCTATTTTTGCATCCTTTTGTTCTCTAAAAATCCTCACCGCGCCCTTATTCTCGCAACGACCTTGAAATTATTTTTCCTTTTGACGTGGGTAAATTTATAAAAAAATAAGAGACAGAGATGGTTTTTTTTATTTTTTTATAATTTCAAAAAGATAAAACTTTATTGTACAAGTACATCTAATTGGATCGAATTACAATAAGACATTTATTATTTTTCAGAAGATGTATAAGGCTTTGCAAGATATACAATCATTTTTTTTCCCAGCGAAATTGAAACCATACATTTCTTTTTGCTTCGCGGAATTATAATTTACGTATCTATACATGTCTGTACAGGTAAATGTATGCATTTGATGAACATTTACTCATACAAGTCTTGCGCGTTTTCATGATTCACACATTTGCAGAGCATTGAAAAATTCTACTATTTATAAATAAATATACTGACAGTTCATTTATCACAATGTACTAGTAAGACTTCAATAAAGAATAATACACAGTTTGAACATCTATGTGAGGAATACGGAGGAATTGAACTTATTGGAATCATATTATCTAATATTCTATGTATAGTTAATAGTGATATTGATATACACAATCAATTTAAGTTTGTAAGCTCAGCAACAAACGTAATGAATACTCATTGTCTAGAAAATCACATGTTTTACCTTTCCTAATACTTAAATCGTAAAGTAACACAGCTTTATAAAAGTAGGCACACTTCTATTAAACCTCTCTATAAAAAAATAATGTGCGAACAAGTGTATCGTGATGTATTTAATTGAAAAAAAAAATCATCAAAAAAGCCATGCTTTACTGTTTTGGCACTTGTGCAAGCAATTCGTTTTTTTATTTTATTTATTTTTATTTAGAGAGTTTGTGAAATTAATTAAGTACTAAATACCCAAGATAGAGCCATGACTAGGACGGTCTTTCGATTTCATGTCTTGTAATTCTTTTTGGTTGTCTGAAAAAATATTGTCACCACTATGGATTTGCATTGAAGACATAATTGTAGCCTCGTCGTCTGATTCAATAGGACTAATACGAATTGCCTGATACCATTGGTTTGTCAAATCGGTCATTTGTGATTTGCAATCTTTGAGCTCTTGCTGTGTAAATCGACGCGTAAAAAAGGGAATGAAAAACTTCAGGTCCCAACGAGCAAAACCACGAATGCGCGATTGCAGAAATGAAACTTCCATTTCCTCTTCAGTCAGTTCTGACAAATGTTCGGAATCAATGGCTTGACCCTAAAATAGACAAAAAATTATTTCAATATTTTCTTACAATGATAAATTTCTGTATACGAGATTGATACAATGTAACGAAATTTTATGTTTCAAGATTAACATGGAGATTTACTAACCCATTCTCTAGTTTTACTAAGTGAAACTCCCTTTTCTTTTCTTCTGCGTCTACTACTTCGTTGCTTTTTCTCGGCGCGCATAAATTTCAGCAGCGGCATAGTGGATCCTCCAAAAATTAGTGTAGTAAAAAGTACAATGATGAGAGTAGTCGTTATTATGACGTGTCGCGTTTCTTCACTAAAGTCTAAATGAAGTGACAGAGCATAGGAAATGGCTCCTCTCAGTCCACTGAACCACATGATGAACATCATTTTTCTAGTTATTTGATGCTCACGGAATCGATTGACAAGAATAGCTAGAGGGAAGATATTAGCTGCTCTTCCCGCAAGGCACAGTATGATGGACCAAATGACTAGTGCTGGTTCAAACTGAAAACATCAATAGCATGTTAGTCATGTAATTTGACAAAAAACTTTTCTTCTAATAAAAATGCAGTCGGAAATTGTACGTTTTGCCATTAAATGAACATTTCAATAAAAATATTGATTGTGTATTATTTTGAATCTTAAGGTACATACTGTCAATAAAATAGATGAATGAATCTTTGTCAAACTTTGAAGTAAAACTAATAAAACCTTACCCTGTGTCTAAAACTAAAAAGCGCTAATCCTAAGTAAGCAAACACACATGTTTCTGCAATGAAGGCTAAGGTTCTCATTGTTTGTTGCATAGTTATCTGTGTTACAGTTGATAGATTAAAGTGAGTATAGTGAGACATCACAATTCCATTGAAAAGTATTGCCATGATTCCTAGAATAAAAACAAATTATTAATTACTTGAACTTGATAACGTTAACTCTATAACTGCAGTGATTATTTTCATTTACCTGATAGTTGTATTCCTTCGGCTAAAACATATGGTGCATAAGTAAAAACCAGCATTAGTCCAAACTCTAGGGATGGATTTTTCCTGAGATCAATGTGTTTCAACAACAAAGCACTCATAAGTGCAAATACTACTCCTATACCGGCAGATGCAAAGAACATCAAGCAAAATTTCTGAAGGGATAAAATCATAGCCTCTCCAATGGTAGCAGCACTGTTTGATCCCAAAACAGAAGTGGTTAAAACTATGGACACAGCATCGTTCAATATTGACTCTCCAAACACCAACATATTGAGTACCGGATCGACATCCAGCGCGTGAAAAATAGCTACCGTTGCGACAGGATCGACGGCCGAGATCAGCGACCCAAAAGCAAAACTCTCGACAAAACTAAGCCTATAGACTACCTGAGCCAATCCCAACACGTAAATCCCCGCTCCAATGACCAAAGCGGAAATGGCCGTGCCAAATATGGCAAAGACCATGATACTCCCTATGTTCTGAAAAAAGTTTCCTTTGTGCAAGTTGTACCCGGACTCGAATATAATGGGCGGCAAGAGCACCAAGAAAAACGCGGTGGGCGAGAAGGCCTCCTCCTTCTTCCAGTTGGCGATGTTCTTGTGTGCAACGAAGTTGATGAACATTCCGATGGCGGCACCCAGGAATACAATAACCACCGACTCTGGCAAGTACTGAAAGTTGGTCTGCAGCATCAGGTGTATGAGAAGAATGCCCAGTGCCAGTACGCAGAGGACGAAGAATATCGACATGGAGCTGTTGTGTTCCTCTTCGGCAGAGCCCTTGGCCGGCAGGACGGGCTCTACTGGAGCGACCGTGGTAGTCGTGGTGGTGGTGGTGGTAGTGTTAGCTTCGTTGCCACCGTTGCTCTGCGTGACCACTGGCCCGGGTAGACTGCTACTCTCGTAGGTGCTGCTGCTGATGCTCTGACTGGTTGTCGACGTCGTCGTCGTCGTCGTCGTCGTCGTCGTAGTAGTCGACGTCAGGGTGGATGTACTGGAAGCCGTAGTACTCTCAGCAGTTGTAGTACTCGCGGGTGTTGACGAAGTTGTTGGGGTAGTAGCCGGAGTTGTCGAGGACGTTCTCGACGGCTCTGCTGTTGTTGTTGTTGTTGACGATTGCACGATATCCGCATCTTTGGCTGTCGCGACACTCGTGCTGGACGCAGCAGTTGAAGAAACCACTGGACTTGATCCATCGGTATCTGGCCGTTCCACCACCACTACAGGCTGCTCGTTCGCCTTCACTGCTGGAGCTGCACTGGCGTCTGGCTGATTCTGCTGCGATCGTTCTTGTTGTTGCTGTATCACCGCGGGCTGCGTCTTCGTGTCCGAGACGTTCGTATTCGAATCGTTCGAAGTCTCTTTGGCTGCCGAATCCTTGATGATCTCGGGTGTAGCTGTTGCGTTTGTTGGGCTAACAACAACGACGGCAGTCGTTGGTTGGAGGTTAGGGCCTCCATCACTGGCGACGAGGGCGAGGACGAGGCAGAACACTGTCAGTTTCGTCAGGGCCGAGGTAGTTAGCTGGGATATTCTGGTGGTCGAGCGTGACAGAATCATGACCTCGGGATTTCACATTTTTCGTCGCTGGCAAGAGGAAAACGTCGGCTGGACGACTGTTGCGGAGAGAGGGACACGTCAACAATTCGACTGATGTAACGTCTGCTAGGCTTTCGCGCACAACGCACAACACTGCAGAGACTGATCGGTAAGGTAGGTCGCATACATATACATAGGTGGCAACTTAGTTTCATGCATATGCGGGAGTGCGCCGTGTGCGTTCTGCTGTCTGCAGCGATCTGCAGATGTTTGTTTTCGTCGTAAAGCCCAATTTTTTTTTAAAAGATCTTATACCTACTTAATTTCGTAGTTGATTAATTGGTGTCCGCAAATATGTTGAGTTGAGTCAAGTTTCATAACGTGACGAATCTGAAGGAAATTACAGTTGTTGGATGAGTGAGAATTCAAAAATCATAACCCTTGGGAGACTGAAAAGTTAGTCAAGATGAATATTCTGCCAAAAAAGAGGTATCTATAATTTTCGGTGGATATTTTGTAAGATTATAGGTTAAAATTTAAAATTTTTAACATTCAAGCATACTGATATTTTTTTATTGCAAATCAACAGGTGGCATGTTCGAACCAAAGAAAACATAGCAAGGGTTCGGAAGGATGAGGCTCAAGCTGCAGAAGAGGCAAGGATTGAGCAGGCCCGAATCGACAAAGCTGTATGTCTCATGTCATTTATGCTCACTGATTAATCGAATATTTTTTCACTAATAGTGAATACATTTTACCATTCAGGAAAGTGAAGCAAGAATACATTTTTTGAGGAATGAATCGAGAAAGAAAAATAAGACCGCTGTACCAGATGACACTGTACCCAAACAAACCCAAAGCACTTCTAAGCCTTCCTCTATGCACGTAAATTTTTTTGAAGAGTTGGAACAAGGTAACATAGACTATAAGAAGACAAATAAGGATTATGAGAAGGATAAAAAAGAAGAGCAAGAAAAGTACGAAAAACAGATTGGATACCTGACTTACCTTGGTCAAGGTGTTAAAGAAGCTGCGAGTAAAAGTTGGTACAATGATGTACCAAAAAGGATCAGTGACCCAGAGAAAAATGTCGAAGTTAAACCGAACAGAAAAGCTATGGAAGATCCTATTCATGACATAAAAAGATACTTAAATATAATGAATGCCCAAAAAATGGAAAATAAGAAAAATAAAAAGGTACTAGCTTCTAGAGTCAAAGTTGAACCCAACATGGTCAAACTTGAACCTATTATAAAATTTGAAACTGACAAGTCAAATTATGATAGTATGGTTCAAATAGGAATGAAAAGAAAGCATGAATCTGATGAAGATTGTGATCAGAAACCTAACAAAAAGCTTCAAAAACACAAGTCGTCTGTGAGTGATGGCTCATGCGAAGATGATCATAAGTCCCACAAGAAACGCAAAAAGCACAAGTCATCAACTGACAGCTCTAGCGACGAAGATGGAAAATCTCACAAGAAGCATAAGAAACACAAAAAACACAAGAAACATAAGAAACACAAGAAAAGCAAGGATAAGGAAGTTGTGAGACCTTTAGGTGAAGGTAACAGTTCTTTTGATGACTTGGGTAGTTCTGGCAGTTTTAGCAAAGAAGAGATCGAAAAGTTGAAAGCAGAATTGGCAAGAGAGAGGATGAAAAGATTGAGAGCTCAAGCAATGTTGGTACAAATATGGAAACAAGGTAAAAAACCAGTTGAAAACACAAGACCAGTAGTGAAACAAAAATACAATTCCCAATTTTTCCCAGAATTAGCTCGACAAAATTAATGATGAATTTTAAGCCATGAATTAAGCTCCCACTAAGAATTTGTAAATATTTTATACGTTTAAGAGACCTGTTAAAGATTAACCATGCAAAAATTAAATTATAAATGATCATAGTTTTTGATTAATTAATTTTTTCATTCATTGCCCAGAATACCCATTATACATACGCTATTTCAACGTTTTATAAAACAGAATAAACTTGACAAAAGAGTACATCATACAGGACTTGTTGAATTCGAGGCCAAAGAGAGCGCGTCGTTTGAATCAAAAAAACAATTTCAAAAAGCCGGTCGCAACTGCATCCTGATCCCGAAAGACGCAATTGATCGGCCCGCATTTTTCTCTCTCCCCATATCCGTAAGCATAAAAAAAAAACAATCAACTTTGCGCATGATTGCATCAGAGGGACGACGCATTATATTATCGCCAAAAATCACTCATCCTTCACGAAATGCTTATTCACAAGCATTCTTACGATATCTCTTTTAATATTATAATTATACATCTTATCGCTCAACGGCTGACTCAGGATGCATGACTGCAGGGTATATAACTTCCACGCCAGCATGGTGAGTAAGCAGTACAGGGGCATCGTGTTTTTCGAATAGTTTTGACCGAACTACGAAAAAGTGCATAGTGCGAAGTGCAAGTGCATCTGCAGGCGAAGTTGCGATATATAGAAGTGTAGTAAGTGCCAAGATGGCGGACGAGAACGAGAAGCTGCTGATGGAGCTCGTGAAGAAGCCGGGGAACGACGTGTGCGCCGACTGCGAGACCAAGTGTGAGTCCCAGCTTTTGATTCCGCTCGAGCCGGGCTCTCCGAAGAGCCGTCCGTCGTCCGCTCCTCCGCTAGAACGAGGCGAAATCAGTGCGACTCCGAAACGCTGCTCCGATGTTGTTATTATTATTATTGTTGTGTTCCCGCAGTGCACGAGTGCAGCGGCGCATTGTTGTTTATGTTATTCGGCGGGGGCCGACCTTTCTTTCATTCATTCGTTCATTCATTCATTCATTCATTCGATCGGCGTCCGAATGATCGTTTTCTTCTTTTTTCCTCCGCTCTCTCCGCTCGTGTGCTATCGAATTCTGAGCGTTCTTTTTTTGTTTTTGTATTATTTATCAGTACTTTCGCGTCTTCCTCAGCTCTGTACTTACTCTCGTTCGCGGACGTTTGCATCATACTGCAGTGTGCAACAACGTGCGCCTCCGTTTTTTGTTTTGTACCTATGTATTAATAAGGAGGTGAATTTGTAAACTTGTAATGAATAAATATATGGTACAAGTTGCTTGGACAAAATTCACCTGCAGTGCTCATGCACCTCAAAAGTATATTTACTTATATTTCATGGGGTTTTCCCCAATGATTCATTATAATATACCCGTCAACGTCAAATGCTTTCTCTCTGTCTCTCACGGCTCACGGCTAGTACTGCAAACTGCATGCATGCGCAAACAATTATCGGGATGGATATTTATTGTTTGTTTGAATGTACAGAGCTGCGAGCCAATGTCAAAATGATTGACGCGCGCTGTAGAATCAATCACTGCAGCGAAGCCTCGATGAATCATCCGCTTCTGTTTTTTCACAGCTCCGGAATGGGCGTCCTACAACATCGGGGTATTCGTGTGCACGCGCTGCGCGGGTGTGCATCGCTCCATGGGGGCACACATATCAAAGGTCAAGCATCTGAGGCTCGACAGGTGGGAGGACTCGCAGGTCGAGAGGATGCGCGAGGTGGGCAACGCCGCGGCCAGGTTGCGCTACGAGGACCGAGTACCTGCTTGTTACATAAGACCCGGTCCGGATTCGCCCCAGTAAGTCGTCTTCAACGTACTCATTTGATGCAATTTGTCTTTTGGGGATAAATAATGAGCTTACATTATCTCCCTAGAGTGCTGTTAGAGCAATGGATCAAGTCAAAGTACGAGACGCTAGAGTTTTACTATCCAGAGAGGCAGAATCCCTATATGAATGGGTTCATGGAGGGCTTTTTGATGAAGAGGGGCAAGGAGGACGCCAGGTATCAGCCCAGAAAGTTTGTACTTAAAGAGTCGGAAAACACCTTGAAGTATTACGTTAAAGAAAATAAGGTGAGACATTTTTATACAGTTTTCACAGCAGTCAAGTCAATCTAGTGTCAGATTGGAGTAATATCTAACTGTTACAATGATCTAGGAACCAAAAGCAGTATTGCAGTTATCGGAGTTGAACGTATCATTCGTTCATAACAAAACTGGAAATCCAAACAGCCTTCAATTATCATTTTTGAAGGATGGAACAACGCGCCACATTTACGTCTACCATGAAGATCCTAAAATCATCATCAACTGGTACTTTGCCATCAGATGTGCACAGTTGCATCTGTTGCAACTAGCCTATCCTGGCGCGTCTGACGACGAGTTGGTTGGTCAACTCACCAAGGATTTTCTCAGAGAAGGATACTTGTGGAAAACAGGACCGAGACCTACTGATGCGTATAAAAAGCGATGGTTCACTCTGGATAACCGCAAGTTAATGTACCACGATGATCCAATGGTAAGTTTATTTTGAGGCTATAGCATTAAATTTACATTATTAGCTACTGGTTTAAAAAAATGTAACGCTTCTTTCTAGGACGCTTATCCCAAAGGAGAAATATTCTTGGGACATAGTTCCGAAGGTTATGCAGTGAAAATCGGCGTTCCTCCAGGTGCTCGCGATCAAGGGTGTTCTTTCACCCTTGAGACGCCAGACAGAACTTATCTGCTCTCGGCTCAGAATGAAGACGACAGGATCCAATGGATCAATGTTCTTCAAAAAGTCATTGAGAGACCCTTGACTATTAAAGATACTAATAGTACGTATACCAAATACAACTTTTTGAAGAAAAAAAAATCTCACTGTTGACATTTACGAATGGTAAATTTTTTTCAGTTGCTGCGCGTCTTGTAAGAAAACGCAATGCTAACAGCACCATGAATATATTCTCAGCGAGGTAGGGCTTAATCTTACCAAGAGATACAAAAAAATAACCAGGAAGCATGGTTTATTTGAGATCGACTAACGATTTCAACAGCAAACGGTGCATAGGCAAATCAATTGTTTGTGTATGTTAAGGAATTGAGAAAAAATTAAGGTATGTATGCTCAAACCTCGTTTCAAAAAGTGCGCACAAATGATTATTATTTGTGTACGCGCATTGTGTGTGTTCTCTTGCACAACTTAATAATTGCGTTAAGTGAGAAGTTAAGATTTACTATTGAACGAATTCATGTGAATGAAATATTCAATGTGATCGTATTTTAGATCACTAATACCTCAGTATTTTATAGCTCTTTTAAAAAAGTAAAAGAAATTGTTGAGAATGTTTAGTCAAATACTCAGATTGTGCATAAAGCGTTTTGAAACGCAAAGATTAATTCTAAATTTTTGTTATATTTAGATTATTATTCTGCTAAATACTTTCTCTTTTGGCGTGTTTTCTTTATCTGGCGAACGGTAATTTAATGAGCAATAACGAAAGGCCGTTTTAGAGATTAATAATTTTAGGCTAAATGCTGAAATATCCTTATGAGGCTTGGCAGATAAAAACTGACTATTTATTACTTAGGAGTGCTTCAATTTTTATTAGAGTGCAAACCACTCTATACTTATCTGTGAACAATGTCTGTGCTGTTGTATTTAAAATATTTTAAATTACACAGATTCTGAATAAAAGCACATACGTCAGTCTTTTGACAAATTTATTCTTAAATAAAATTTTAGTATAATAATATAAACTGTAAATGGCAACTATTTGACAAAGACTAACACTGAAAAAAGAAAAAAAAAGAAATAATATTAAGGGAGTGGCTGCGAAATGAGTGAAATAGTATAAAACTGCATGTGATTTGTCGCGACTCTCAAGTCGGATATGTAGTGTCAAAGTGCGAAGTAAAAAGTCCATATATTTTTAATCCAAAGAAGTTAGAAGAAACTTATATTTTAATCGACTGTATGAGAATTTTTTTATACTCTCACTGCGAAAGAACCCGAGTGCAAGGGCAAATGAAATTGTTGACTTGACTGAATTGATTATGAACTATGAACTAGTGAAATTTTTAATATAGCATAAGATTGAGAATCGTATTTTTAACTATGCAGTTTAAAAGGAGTACAGTTATGAATTAACTGATCCGTACACTATATGCAATTACGTAAATATGTGTTCGTTTGCACAGGAATGATTTTTTATCTTAATACTTTACTTTACAAATTGTGTATCCGCTTAAAAGCTATTATTATTCGTAAATGAAATTTTCGGATCGTTGATCTCTTAATCATACATCACTTGTCGGTCCAATTTAATTCACATCATATACTAATCTGTGCAGCTGCAGACACGTTTATCATTCACAGCGAAACTTTTATCATCACATACTTAATTTAAGAAAATGCAATGTATGTACATAAAACTACATATTTATTATTTTATGTGATTTTATCGATTCTCACGTTACATAATCTAATTTAGTACACATTCATGATTTTTTTTTTTTTTTTAATAAAGCATTTTAATTTATTAAATTATTTATTACCTACATCGTCTTTCGCGAAAACTATCTTATTGGATCGTTAAGTAATTTAATCTCAAAGTTGAAAAACACACCTACTATTTATAAGGCTAAAGAAAGAACACTGAAATTTTTCTATCGCATTTAAATCTAAATGTTAAAAAATTTCTAAATATGTGAGTACTGTTGAATAAAGAAATTTTCTTTTCAACTTCAAATCGCCAGCAGTTTTTATTTAATCCTTCCTCCTTTCTATTTAATCAAACGCTCCGAAAACATTCAATTATGAGCGCTCTGACTTCCTGTCGTCATTTAGCCCCCTAGTAGAACCGAAACTGAAATCCGTCAATAAAATCGAAATATAATAGAAGCATGTGTTAGCCATCTACTTACGATGTAATAAAGAACAAAGATTCCATCGGTGTTTATACGATTATTTCGACCCACTCGATCGGGAGCAAAAGTAAGTGCTACTGTTTGAAAAAGGCAAAAAAAATTTTGCCGAGAATCCATTTTGGATACACACATCAAGAGTATTCGAAACCACTCGTGATCGATTCCGGTTTTATTAACCAGATTCAAGATCTTGCACGAGTATCTCTTTCCTCTCGACTCTCAGCTTTTGTTTCATTTTTTATATTAAATTACAGTGTCATACGTCCTTTTCTTTTGTGGCACTCGACACGAAGGATGGGATGGGGTAGGGGGTACTTACAACTAATCGGTGCATTGTCTGAGTCCTGACCGGGCGTCTACGTACAAACACCAGGACTAACTCCTGCACACCTCCCGAACACGTTGGCTAAGTGAAAGAGAAACACAATTCATCGACCAGTGGATCAACAGCGGAGACGAGACTTGAACGGTCACCCATCCGAGTACTAACGCCCCAAATGCTGCTTCACTTCGTTGATCGACGAAACTGCGACTCTATCAGAACGCCAACGTGCCAGTATCGTAGCTTACGTTAATTCTTCTTTATATATTCAAATGAGTCTTTTTTTCGCCACTTGCGGGAAAAAATTGTAACGGCAATCAAACGAGCAAGGATAGCCCCACGACGCGGCACCTTTTTTTTATTTGCTGGTGAGCAATAAATTCGACGTTTTCGTCATTTTATCAATAATTTTTATGTCACTGATGAATAATAAAAAATAATAAAACGCTGTATTTTTCATTTGAGATGACTGAACGCCGTCACGCGGCCACAATCTCACTTGGAGCGATGCAGGAATGAGGTATGCTTTCCACGATGTGTTACCACAAACGGCACCGCACCGTCGTTAAGGTAGGTCGTATATCTGTATATACGCATCATATATAGATACAACAATAATTAATAATACAACGTACGATGTTAGTTATATGATGTGACTTTAATTAGTGCAAGAGGGCGCTATCACTGGGTTATTGATAATCGCGGTGAAAGCTCAACCGCATTGATTTTTCCATCGAAAACTCCATCACTTTAGATCTTACTGGGTTTGAAAGTTTGAATTTATATGATCACCCCCTCTTAATCTTCGATTGATGATAAAGTTATCTGAAATTTACTATACCAGTAGAATTTAGGATTTTTTAAATTCTATCGTAAAACACTTTCTTGCCACTTGTTTCCATTTTTTTAAAATCAATATTTTGCATTATCTTGCAGGATTAGTACATTATTTCTAAATCAATAAATTATTCGCAACAAAACAAGTGTTTTTATTACGTATTAATTAAAAGAGCTAGAATTACTCAAAGTTTGACCCAAATTAACCATCAACAAATTGTTAATTACCTATAAATGAATCATAAACAACGATCATTTTGTTCAAACATTTTGAAAAATAACAATAACTTAGAATGCAAAGAAAGCGTATGGACTTCTGTTGGCTTACAAAGATAATAGTGATTCATTCCTGGTTGGATGCAAAAAGTAAAAACGTTGATAAAAAGCATTTGTCTGCAATCGAACAAAATCACCAAGAGCTTACGATTCAAGGATTCCTTTGATAAACAAAAACAATGATGTAAATAGTATACGCCGAAGAAAAATCTTGTCCTACTGAAATTGACAAAGATTTTTGGACTATACGAAATGTCCGGGGGTCGTGCTACGATTCGCCTTGGGCATTTCGCACCGCAGCGCTCCAGATCGCTCGCTCGAATCCTAATCGTGACAATTACGCTTCGCGCTGCTGCGGGTATTATATTATATTCCCGCCGCGCGACGCAATTAGCACCCGTCCTCTTCCTGCGGATTCGAATCGCCTTAGCGCCTCGGCCGACGCGCCGTTCTCTCTTCGCTGGTCCGTTTAACGAACGATGCTCGGATGATGAACGGACGGCGCGTTCGTTCCTCGGCCAGCGCGAAATCGAATAAATAACCGCTCTGGCCGAGCAGCCGCGTGCCCATGCGTCGAAGGGGCCATCTATTATCTTATAATTGTCGCCGGGTAATTTGGCGATTCGCTCGGGCGCGACAATGTTTGCGATCTCGGCTGCGGTGCCAAAGCGCCGCGGAACGAAATGTATGATCCGTCATCGTTGGAAACATATACATGCGCCGATTAGGTCAGCACGAGGCGTACTTTGGTTGGATTTTGTGTTGATTTGGCGTCAACGATTTTTTTCGCGCGAGCAGAGAATACGCTTCTTACTTACCTTTTAACGGACACTTTTCATCTCTATCAGATACACCATGCAGCCGGGTCAACGACAAATGCGAAAAATGATGATCGCGTGTCGCAGAAGAAGGTGTGCGGGAGAAAAAGACGAGCTCAAAAAGGTGTGTTTGGTTTCAACAAAAGAATCGTATATTTGCAAAATTAATTTTTCATTTACAGCATCGTACGTAATGTATACATATTCGGGTGGTCAAGTGAGGAACGGTATAAGAACATTAGTTTACGAACGAAGCTTCGACGGCACCGCAAAATAACGCGAGAGCCGAGCGCGCGCGTCATCTCTGATGACGGCGATCGGGAGCCGCGCGCAAATAATTAGCGGAGCGGCAAAAACACCGGCGGCCGATTTAATTTTAATCGAGGCGGCGGCGAGGAACACGCACCCCCCCCCCCCCCCCCCCCCCCCGCCCCCCCGCTCACCGCCCCCAACCCCCCCCCCCCCCCCCCCCCGCGGTCAAACCACGTACGAGCACCGGTTGCATAAGCGCAAGCGCGTACACACACTTGCACAAGTACAAGAGAGAGAGAGAGAGAGAGGCCCTAAAGGCGCCGCGGCCGCGCGGCATCACCGGCGCTCGAGGGGGGTAATTTTAGTCCCTCGCTCTCCCGGCGGTGCATTCGCAGCTCGCCCCGGCCCGCCCGCAAGTACGTACACACTTGGAAGAAAGTAAGTGCGCCGACATCAGCCCGCCCCCGGCTAATTCAGTCGCGATCGCAGGGGCTGGCTCAAACGGCTGTCCCCCCCCCCCCCCGCTCAACCCTTGATATACAAC
>JAPYYV010002500.1:0-29901 GCA_030522625.1 Copidosoma aretas
TACAGCATTTTAAAGTTTTAAATCCTTATTTAACTCCTTATTTAACCGAAGGGTACGCTCGAACCTGTCTCACAATACGGACATCTACCTTATTATAAATATATATTAAAAGCTAATGTAGCTG
Organism: Copidosoma aretas; assembly: GCA_030522625.1. NCBI lineage: Eukaryota > Metazoa > Arthropoda > Insecta > Hymenoptera > Encyrtidae > Copidosoma > Copidosoma aretas. The sequence continues at coordinate 125 of JAPYYV010002500.1, forward strand.
TTCACGGATGGTCCCAAGACCCTGCAGTCCTCCTCGATGTCTCCTTTTAACGATGCCACTACAGCGGTTGGATAGAGACTCAGATGGGCTGCTCGCTAGAGGCGAAGACTGCTGCTGGGCACCGCTGCTGATAGGCACTGCTATGACGGTTGGCTGCTGTGGCGGCTGTTACTACTGCTTTGCGCCGGTAGTTGGCCTTCGATCGTTGGGAGAAAAGGATTCGCGAAAAAAATCCTCCACTAAAATATTGGATTAATGGATGGTTTATTGAGGGAGAGGCAACTGCCTCGACCACCTACCAACTCCTCTCTCGCCGCACAGGTCTGCGAACTTCTTACTTGAAGCCTACGGCACGCTGATTCAGTAGTCGGGCAGCAAGCTGGCCAGCTGCGACGTAGCGGTTGACTACGTAACTAACTTATAAGCTAATCTATAAGGGGACATGTGCGCGGTAATTTTGAAAGATAAATTGGTATAGAATCACCTTGCGCGTTCACTATATATTGTAATTTTAAATACGCGCGGCTTATACCAATTTTAATACAAGGAATCTTTTCTTTCAGTGTACGACAAACTTTTACCAAGCTAGTTTACACACCGTACTGTAAGTTCTACTTCTAATGGTATCCCTAAAGACCAACCTTTTTTTTCATTTTCTTAACTGTAAATTAGTCATTTTATTTTTAAAACTTCTTAAAGTTAAATTTTAAAAATTTTCTGACAGTTTTTTTAAATATCAAATAAGACTTTTAACACTTAATAAAGTCATGATTAAGGTTTTACTGCAAGTTCCGACATTTTGTATGTATACGAACAACAGTAGGCTGAAAATTGTATACAATACATTGACAAAATTTTTAACCATCATTGATCTTTTTTACTAATAATTATAAATGCATAATTGTCGTTAAAGGAATTATGCAATAAATATCCGGTTTTATGCTTAATTTTAACCGGTCTTACACAAAATAAAGACAAAGGACTCACATTTCTTTTAGAAGAAATAATTAATCCAGACCATAAAGGATATTTCTGATCATTAGGACCTGCACAAAAAACTTTATATTTTTCATTTAATTTAACCGTAAAATCCAAATTTTTTAAGAAGTAATGTAATGGCCCCGATAATTTTTATATAAAATGATCAAAATGATCAACTGAAAATAAAAAATCTAGTACTAAGAAGCTTTATTCACTTTGTTGGTTTATTTTATCCTGAAAAATGTTTTCCGCAGAAGTTTAAGATTTTAAAGTACGTATGTTATTTTTAATTATTTTTTTAAATAATTGCCGAAAACAAAAAATCAACGGAAAATAAACTTAGCATCTGAAAAGTGTGCATTTTATACCCAAAATCAAAATAATCCTCTGGATACATTTACGTGTAATATAATTTTTTAACTTTAGCCAAAATATAAAGCACTTCTGTATACGAATTAGTACAAAAAATTAGGCATATAAGTATAATTTTAAAATTAATAAAGTCTGAAAAACTTCGACACATAAGATCTTTTTTCTATTTACTATTTGCGTTGCTTTGACGCAGGTTTGTGATTATTTACAAGACAATTTTAAATATTATAATAACAGGTCTTGAGGTCTTGACATTTGGTCCATTACAGAGCATATTTAATTAAAATTACAGAAAAGCAGTTCTTCAATATTTATGAATGAACAGGCAAGTGATTGTCAACTTCATACCATAACTAAAACATATTATTAAAATGTTTTATTACGAGTATGTTTAATTTAATACAGAAAACAACAGAAATTTTAGCTTGTTGAAAACTACTGGAAAATACTTGAATACGTTGTATAACATTCAATTATGAAATCCTGGTAAAAATCATAAGACGAATACTTGATCTATACGTCAAAATTTCTTATGCAGTACATTGGATACAATTTTAACTGGATGTAGGTCTAATACTTCGGCATAATCAGCAGAAAGGCAGGCTAAAACCAAGAGAATTATAAACTCGAATATTTTTCATTTATTAGATGGTAACGGGACAAATGATATAGGTAATTGTATCGCAGATTGGTTGTTAGGCAGACCGTTAAGTAAGCGATCATATAACGTCCAAAACAGTTTTTTGCGCTTTGCGTGAATGTTTTAAACATACATAAAACAATGTCAGATAAAAATGCGCAAAAGAAAGATTACCTGAATAAATTGTTTCAAGCTCTGGCCAGTCATGTAATTTTAAGTAAATTGCAAAAAAAAAATCATTTTTGTCATTTATTTGAAGATTTTTAACTTACATTATATTTAATTTTAAAATTCAATATTTCGATTAAATATTGATTTTGTGACCTTCAACATACGCACTAAATTTTATGGTGAGCAGCTGGCATCTTTCAAAAAATTGTTGAAAAAAAAAGATCCTATAAATTATTTTTGGCCAAGGAGACTAAATTTTAGAAGCGCTTATTTTCCTTAAGAGTCACGTTACAACATACTTGAATGGCGTTTCTTCCGTGCAAGTGTAAGTATTAAAAAAACGATTGCCAAAAACCGCCCTTCTGCTCTCTGGCTGACGGCCAGAGGTGAAGGGCCCCCACCCTTCACGGCCGTTATGCACCCAAATCTGCGCACAATACAATATTATTACTTGCGACAACCATAATATTCTTAAGAGTATTGTTATTTTAAAAATCAGAATTGTATTTAAACACAAGCATACGATATATACTATGTGTGTTTCACAATAACTTACTATTCGTAAGTGACATCCTTTCTACCCCTACTATTTTATCAACATTATCATTATTATTGAAGCAATTATTGTGTTATGCTACTTTAATTTCCTGGCAAAATTGTTAATTATTTTAGGTACCATGACCTTTTCAGATTGTGTTATTATACAATTTAACCTATCTACTATTAGTAACTATTCATTATATCAACATTTTGTTTTTGGTGAATACAAAAATGTGAAAACGTGTATAATCGCTTTTAGCAAAATTGGGCGTTTAGCAGCCTTCCAAGCGTAGTGCCCCCCTACCCTTGGACGTCGCCCAATCATATGCAAAGCCCACAAGCTACTCAAAATGTATGCGTTACACGAACTTTTACTCAAAATAACCTTTCCCAAGATTGTTTTGTTTGTATAATGATTCTCTGTAAGAATCATTTTTTTCGAATGCCAGACGACCAGTCATTTCATCACTTCTAAGATCGCTTGTGACGACTCGTTGTGTATATATACATGTATATATATACAAGTATGGCTTGGCCCACTGCATGCTCCGCGTGCTGACCCTTCAATAATATAGTTTTTATTTATTTGTCTAAGTATCTGATACAATAATTTATTCTTTAATACATACATGCATACACACATAGACATTGAAAAAATACATGCAAATTTGCTTACAAATAAAAAAAAAATAGTCAAACAAGGAATTAAATAAAATAGTGTAAGTTTGATGTGGATTTTATATGTCTTTGTTTCATATAAGATCACATAAAACATAAATATGTTTATTCAATAGCTTGTTAGATTGTGGATTTTTATCATGTAAACGCCAAATCAATTGACTAAATGCAGTCAATACGAGTAATAAGTTCAAATTTTCTGCCAACAATAATTAATAATTTAATACTAATGACTAAATTTTATCAGTATTGCAGCTTAAGATTGATACACATGCATATGACTATGATATTTATAAAACCTATATTATAACAGAAACAATCGAGCGCTTTTTTTGGTCATTTTAAAAAGTTTTGTGACTAATTATTTATGAATGCGAATTTATAAGACAATATTATTTCGAAATTCTTACTTAATATTAGTGAAGGAAAAATATATATTCACCTATTTCTTGTATAGATTTTTTAATTTCTTTTGGTTTCCCTTCCTAGTGTTATAACTACTTAAATTTATTTTCCCGTTAAATTATTGCTAATTAACAATGGTATCTAAGACAAAATTAATACAATATGGTCTATCATCAATCACCTTTATATTTTTACATATTAACATTACTTTAAAATTACTTTTTACATTGACAAATCATTTAAATTTACAACGCATAACATATTATTCCACGTTCAAGCTTTGCTCTGCATTCCCTTATTTACGTACATTTCCAAAATATTTTATATATTTACATAAATCATTTACCTGTTCCCTTGTAGAAAGTAAATAGCTTCCGTCTGCATATTTCCCCATTATCTTCTAATTCTATATCTCTAACTGATCTACTTGTTTTATTTTCTATTCCTTTTCTTGCCTTCTTACACAACAATACGTACTCTATGCTCTCTTTTTTTAATTACAGAGCCAATCACTCAAAACCCGTTTTCTTTCATTCCTTCTCTATTCCTACATCTCAGTCTACACCATTGTTCTTTCAAATGCCCTGTTAAATTTCCCATTTCTTAATATTTTTCTCTCTGGTGTATCTTATAGTTCATTACAAGGTTTGCAGATGTTAGAGTTGTCTTTGAGTTTCTCCAGTTCAATTTCTTCGGTTGCCCGTTTCATAAGTCCTATCGTTTCCCTATCCTCTACTTTTTTCAATAGGAATTTAATTTTGTTGCCCCATTTTGTCGCATTTTTATTGATTTTGTCCTTTAATCATTCCATCAAGTATATGTGAGGTCACTGGCTCCAGTCCCTTTTTACAATGGGCGAAAGTATTTTTCTGCCCCTTTCCTTGTGCCTTTCTTCTGCCTAGCCTTTCAGCCTCAATTTTAGTTATATATATCCTCGAGTGTTTGCATTGAAACCCATCATTATTTTCCAAATCTGCAAAAATTAGGCTCTGTTTTTATTTATTCGTCTCGCATTCTATCATTTGAATAGCTAGCTATTATAATTCCGTCTCCCCCTTACACTCAGCTTAGATTATAGTAAAATAACATTTAAGATGAATATTGTATTTACTGCACCAATATGTAATCAATGTTTCGGTTTAGAGCTTCTTTTTTAAATTTATAAATCTGTCATATTTTACCAAAACACTTTGAATAATAATAAAAAAATTATTTATCAGACTGATTTATAAATGTCACAACTGTAGGCAAAAGGTTCGACGAATTTTAAAAAGCTAATGCACCGTAGCAGCATCTCTCAGGTGGTGTAGAAATCTGCTTATTAACAAAAAAAATTCATTCACACATTAGTTCAACTGTATACATTTTTTGTCTGTTTTTTATGAAATAATATTTTGTTAATACATTAGTTTTACTTTACGAGTTTTTTGACTATGAGCAAACGTGGAGTGGCATATAAATGAAAAAATTGAAAACAAAAATCAAAATTGTTTTTTTTTGTTTTGCCGGGAAACTGTGGAAAAGCAGATGGAGGTCCATGGAGAAGTACGGAGAAGCGGGGGAGAGTAGAATGAAAACGGCTAGCTCCACACAATACAACTACAAAGTGAGATACATACATTTGTTTTGCTTAATAAGTTTTTAGACTTCTTTTTAGAAAAAGGAATATGGGGAAGTATGTAAAGGAGACAGTAGGGGAGCCGAATATATTTTACGGGGGCCAAGATAGGGAGGGTGGGATAGTGTTGAGGAGCTTGGAGGAGTTTGGGGGAGCAGAAGGAAGCAACACATAAATTTTTTAAAAAGAATACACGTGAAAATAAAAAAATATTTCTATTGTGTTGTGAAGTAACCGTGGGGGAGGAGTTGGGGACAAGTGAAGAAGCTTGGAGGGGAGCGTGGTGGAGCACGGGGGATCGTGGGTAAGAAAACTGACAGCCTCACACAATACACCTATATAATATGGTAAGATACATGTATATGTCCTAATTATAGACTTATTTGTATAGGGCATTTCACACAACGCTCCCACAGCCCCTGACAGCCTTCTGAACATCCCAAGTGCCCCCTACCCCACACACACAATGTAAGAAAAAATTAAGTCTTTTTCTCCCGTATTTTATTTATGAAATTTTTGGTCCATCATCTACATGTATTAAAAAAATTTGTCAGTAACATTATCGTATTGTCCATTAATTCAATCGTTAAGTATTTAAATGATCTTTTTACTATTATAAAATTCTAATTTGTAATACAAATAGATGGACTTTATACATACGAATAATGAATGGTTATAAATATTTTTTATTTGTAAGATTTAATTGTAAGATCATAAATTATTTGATTAAGCTTATTCCAATTCATTCATAAGTATAAAGTTTTTGGCACGCTGATACATTTTTGTTAATATCATTGTACAAGAACGGAAATAACAGCAAGGAATCAGCTAAAAAGTGTCCAAGAAGAGAAACCAAGCGATGGGCTGTCAGTGAAGCTGGGATACATACAAATCAGAGTTGAAAAGGTATGGTATAATTGGCTTTAATGTAGAGGAAGACTAAAATATCGCATACGCAAGTAAGCAGACGAAGATAAAGAAGTGCATCATCAGAAATAGGTGAGTGGGGAGAAGGTGTGATTAAAATCATGTCCTCAAATGTACCAGGTATTGACCATTCAGTTTTAGCAAGAAAATTTGTCAATAATTTTGATTAAGTACTTAAGTACTGAAAATTATTATCGACAAAAAAAGCCGCCGTCAGAGGGCATACAAAATGCAGGGCAAAAGGGGATAATTTGATGGAAATAAACAAAAAACTCAAGAAAATAGAAATTAATGAAAGAAAATATGGTATACGTATTAGAAATAATAGCAAGGGCAAAAATACATGAATATTTACGGTGTATGATAAAAAGAAAGTTTTTAATATGATGCTAGGACAATTATGAAGGCAAATAAAACTAGGAGTGGAAGGCAGAGACTGGACAAGAATAGCTGGCCATTTAAATAACACGATAGGAGATAAGCAAATAAAAACAGTCACTTTTTTTGCAGCCAAAGAAAGTCAGAGGATGAAGTGCCAAATAGTGAAGGCAAAAACAGCTATATATGTTTGAAAATTTGGAATTTGTAATAAAAAATGTGTGTATAAGGGATAATTGGCACAAGAAAATAACTTATGTAGAAGATAAGAAGGAATCTGTCCTAAAACAGTATCGGAGGTAAAGACGGAGGGCTATAGTGCTGTTCGAACTTTTAAAGTGGGAACTAAAAGGTAGTCCAATCATCCATCAGTGACCTTTAAAATTGCAGACAATATCATACGAGAAAGGAAGTAAGGAAGTAACAGAAGCAGAAAATTAAAAAAAAATAGTAATATTGAAAGAAAATAGAAAAAATTAGCATCAAGACGGACTAGAAGTGATAGGAAATATATATTTAGATTAAATATTTAACTAAGGTGGAATAAATAGCACAAAAATATAGGACAGGTTACTTAATATAATTACATGGCTATAAGAGGAACTAACAATGATAAGATCAAAAAAGAAAACAGATTGCAAAATTGATATTAGATTTTAGAATGATTGAGCAGAAAAAAATGATCACAGGTAAACTTCAAAAATGGTCCGAATACAAAATAGAGAGTACGGAATTTTAATTCAAAACCGTAGAAAGGGAAAAAGAGAGTATAAGGTATGATAAAATTGAGAAAACCTGAGGTTAACTTCCTCTGTAACATCCTCTCCAAGACATTATTTGATACATATTTAGAGTTTAAATAAAAACAATAATCCAAAAAATTATTTCTAACAATCTTCAATAAATAAGAGCGATCTGCAAGTACAAAGACTAGTGTATCCACGTCAGGATGCTGAAAATAGTATTTTGTATAGTCATCAACGCCGAGATTCACAGAATCCCAAGTTTTTGCGTTTGAAGGTCCGAGATCTGTTATACAAGCCACGATATTATAGTCTGATTCATACAAGCATGAAATCATCTTTTTCATTTTTTTGGAGTCAATGGTTGGTTGCACTCGTAATACACAATGTACATCCATTTGAAAAATAGACTTCAGGCGATTCCAATTTGACACGTTTTGTGCGGTTATATCTTAAAGAATACCCTCATTTAATTTATTGTTAGAAGCCTAGTTTTTGAGAGTCGACACTCCAGGCAGAGGGTAATTGTTCCTTCGAATATATCTGCAAGGTATGTCGCTTACGCTTTTTAATGTCATTGCGGACGCAATGTCTTCAGTAGTCTATTTTACTTTTGTGATTTGCGGGTACAAAAGATTGTGGAATTGTTTTGGGTGAAAACCATTTTAAAAATGTAATTAATTTATTGTTTTATGCTTTATTTGTTTTGTTGCTGTATTCGCCTTAGATTTTTTGTGAACAAAGAAATTTTTCTTTATTGCTTTCAATTTCTGCAACAATACTTTATACTTTTTCACAGGTCTGTAATGTAAACTAAATCGTCTCAAAAAATGTGTTTGAAATAAATATTTTTGGTAATTTTAAGTCAAATAATTCAGTAAATTTTCAAATTTGGATACAATATTTCATGATTTAATGTTTGTTGTTGATATGTGCACGGATAACGTTGGAATACTCACAGTAATATTTTATCATCATCATCATGGGATGATTCTTTTAGTAAATGACTTACACTACTTATTATTAAAAGATCTGGGACATCTGCTCCAGTCTCAACTTTTTTGTTTATAATTTAATGAAGCGAACGTTCATGTTCATCGTAAGTAGCAATAGATTTAAAAAAAAAAACTGCACTGATGGGTCTTGAACCCGGTAATGTAAGGACTACCAGTCAAGTACCTTACCTACCTAGCCAGAGTAAATCCGATGCAAGAAGGGGAATTTTCGTCTATATAAAGTGTTTCACAGAGTTCACGTTAACCTAAGAAGTTTTAATTTAAAGTCCGAAAGTATTATTATTGTGATACTATACTACTAATAAACATAATAATAAATAATAATCGTTTGACTAAGTAAGTATTTAACGGATGGATTTATATACTGCTGTAAGATTTATTACATAATAATGTAATGATAATTATATCAAATTTACATGTTGTATTATTTTATAAATATATGACTGTAATCATAATATTATATTAGAATAATTGAATAACTTACGAGTTCCAAGAAAACACTGATACTGGCTCACAAATGATCTTTTTTTGTGGTCTCTTCAATTGTAAATAGTTCACCTAGTTCGTAAAAATCCTGACTAGCAAATCCTGTAAATGAGCAATACATAATTACTAAGCCAATATAGTACATTACGCCACTAGGGCAGAAAGTAAAAAATTTAGAGCCCGAAGGGTGCGCTTGTTTTACTTTTGTGCCCGAGTCTCGTATATTATTTTTCTTGCCGAGGGCGCAAAGTGCAATTTTGCGCCTGTTGGTACACTTTGGGCCCGCAAAAATACTTTGCGCCCTAGGGCAGAAAAAAATTTGGGCCCGGAGGGCCAAAAAAATTTTTCTACCCGTGGGCGCAAAGTGGTTTCAAGGGCCAAAAGTGCGGCCTGAGGGCGAAAAGGCTCTGCTGCACTTTGGGCCCATGGTAAGAAAAATCATTTATTGTAATTGTTTCAAATAATACATCTCGGCAACGATGTATGCTAGCATATAAAACTAGTCTTATTAACTTATATTATAAATAATTTTCACATGCTGCATTATGTATCACATATTCAGAGGGTTTGCTCATTGAAGGATCCTTACAAACTATGTGAGCTATTTGAAAATTGAAGTTGAAGAGACCACAAAAAAAGATCATTTGTGAGTAAGTATAAGAGTTTTTCTGGAACTTGTGAGTTATTTAATTATTTTAAAATCATATCATGATTACAGTCATATATTTGTCAAATATTATAACATGTTAATTTGATATAATTATCATTACATTGTTATGTAATAAATCTCACAGTAGTATATAAATCCATCCGTTGAATACTTACTTGGCTAAACGATTATTATATATTGCTTCCTTATAGAGAAAGCTTCGTATCGGTAAAAAAATTTTATTCTAGAAATACGTCAGAAATGTTTCATATAGTGTCTAAAATGAAGAATACCATTTTTAGAAAAAGTCTGTGAGTGTGTGTGTGTGTGTGTGTATGTGTGTGTGTGTGTGCGTCTATGTAATCAGTCATATCTCAGGAACCCAACGGTCGATTTGAATGATTTGGGGCTTAATATTTATGTTTCAACCTCCTTATGGAGGCTCGGAAAAAAAATTTAAGTTTTATACCTTATTAAGATTTTTTTAGCAACTTTTATGGTCAAAACACAGGTTTCTCACTTCGTTAAGGGTTAAAAAAATTAAATGCGAATTTCTAAATAATAACATCTGATAGAGCTTTCAGATACCTTAATAAATTTCTCATTTTGAATCATTTCGATAACATTTTGTGTAGTATTTACTAAAGAAATACTGAGATTTTTGTGGGAAATTACTCATATCTAAGAAACCTTTTAAGTGATTTTGATGATTAAAGGCTTAGAATATTTTTTTTTGTATCCTTATCAATAAAAAAAAACAATTTGAATTTTATACCTTACTAAGGTTTTTATAACGATTTTTATGGTCAAAAAACAGGTTTTTTACTTGTTTAAGGGTAAAAGAAATTGCACTAAAATTTTTAAATGGTCACATCTGATCGAGCTTTCAAATAGCTTTATTTTTTATTTCAAGTCATTGCGATAAAATATTTTGTTAAGTTTTTATTAAAGAAATACTTAGATTTTTGTGGAAAATTACTTATATCTTAGAAACCTTTTGAGTGATTTTGATCATTCAAGGCTTAAAAATATTTGTTTTTATATCCTTGTAATTCATTAAAAAAAAAATTACGTTTTATACATTATTAAGGTTGTTGTAACGATTTTTTATGTCCAATAAGCGGTTTCTTGCTACTTATAGAGTAAAAAACTTAAAAATGCTTCAATAGTTGAAGCTCCTTTAGTATTAGAACACCTTTATTTTAGACAAAAAAATTTTTGTTTACCTTGTATCGTTTTTTCGTATTGAACAAAACCTTTTTTTTTAATTGAATCAGTGGTTTTTACATTTGTAATATATTTGCAAACTTAGAGAAAATACGTAATTAGATGCGTCGGTCAAAGAAAAACTCATAACGGTACATTGCCATCTATTTTATCATTGCAAAGTACCGTTATTAGGTTTTCTTCGTTCAAGGCGTCCAATTAAAGCTTTTTTTTTCGAAAAGTCTATTTTTTCGAAATTTGTACTTTTTATTTTTACTGTAAAAAACTGAGATGCGCATCTATAAAACTCTCCAAATGATTGATTCTACTTATCTACCACAGCTTCTCATAAAAAATTTGAGTTTTATATCTTATTAAGGGTTTTATAAGAATTTTCATTGTAAAAAAACGGTTTTTTACTCTTCTAAGGGTTAAAAAATCTATTTTCAATTTATAAATAGTAACAATGCAATAGATAACGATAAATCTTGCCTTGACAGAGTTCTTAAAGTACTAGCTTGCTGGATATTCTCTTTATTTTATTAAAAATAGCTGTATAAATAGTTATCCGTCAAAATGAGGTTGCTGGTAAGGTAGAAACTGTTGCTGATGAATTTTTATTTTTCAAACATAGTATCTATACAAACTATGAGATAACTTGCGTTCGTAACCTTATACCATAATGTAGAGCATAAAATTAGCTTCTTTTGACATTTAAAATCATTTCATTATCTTATTTGAATTTTTTTTCAGGTTAATAATAGCAGAATAATGTTGTTGATGAAGCTTTGTGCTAATTCATAGGCAGCGGTCTTATTATATTTATTAGTAGTATAGTACTATTACAATAATAGATACTTTCGGACTTTAAAAAAAAACTTCTTAGGATAACGTAAACTCTGATGTGAAACACTTTATATAGACGAAAATTCCCCTTCTCGCCTCGGATCCACTCTGGCCAAGTAGGTAAGGTACTTGACTGGTAGTCCTTACATTACCGGGTTCAGGACCCATCAGTGCAGTTTTTTTTTAAATCCTATTGCTACTTACGTTGAACGTGACCGTTTGCCTCATTCAATTATAAACAAAAGATTTATTTCGAATTTTTCATAATTTTTTTAAAGTTCGATCGTAAGAACTTACGTAAGAACTTACGTTTGGCCTTACGTGTGATCTTACGTAGGATCTTGCAAAATATTACCATTTGGGATGTATGTTAAAAAGACATTACTGACTTCAAATTTGATGCTGTATGATCTAAATTATGAGTTGACTCAAGATTAAGACGAGTACGGGAGTTTAAATCAATCGCTGGATTTGGTCTTACGTCAACGTGATCTTTGCTTAAAAAATGAACGTTAACATTTTTATCAAATTAATAGCGAAGAAGTCACGTTTTGTCATGTGATTACTATCTCAGTGTATTAATAATATAGTATTACAGTGCTGTGTAACCTTAAATTATTGTTACAATTATCCATCACATCGCTTGTCAGATTCTTAAGAATACCTTTTAAAATAGGTTTTTCATTCATATTTTCTAAGTAAATATTTTCTGCGAGAACAGCATCTGACAAGAGCTTTTGACATTTTTGGGCAGAGTAATCAGCATAATAAGCTGATTTTGTAGTATAGCAAGAATGCAAAAAATGCACTGAACATATTGTTGCTAGAAAAATTATAAGCAGTTATATCCAGAGCTATACTCATTTCATATCACTTTTTATTTGACAGATAGAGAAATGTAATATAATAAAAGAATACCTCTCTCTAGAATAACCCTGGCAGCACTTGCATGCATTCATTTTTTTGCCATTTCCACATTTTCTGGGAATGAAAAAAAAAGTACTTCTGTTCCAACAACATTCTCGCTGCGATGTTTGCAGTTTTTTACACTGCATCCTACCATAATATCTTTAAAACTCTATAAGATTATTACAGTATGACCAAAGCAGAAGGTGTGAATTTACATTGAATAAGATTTAAAATAAATACAACATACCACGAAAATTAACATTAAGCTTCGTAAGTACATGAACGTACATAAGATTCCGAGAAATCAATAAAAAGCTAATTTGAGTCGTTAAACGTTCTCATGGTCAGAAAAAATTTTTAAAATTTTTTTGTCGAAATCTTTTGATGAACTGTGATCATTGTATATTCTTTACAACTACTGTGATGTTCCGATGATATTATATTTATTTACAAAACTGTGTCCCATCTTTATTCTAATCATCATACATAATAATTCTTGATACAAATTTAGTTTTTCTACACCCACATGGTTACTACATGCAGCAGTAATTGAACACCGCGCTCTCTGCGCTTATTAGTGCAAAATTTAATATGGAAGATCGCTTGTTCCATTCATCCTGATTGGATGATCAGTTCAGTGGCTGAAGAGCGAACCTAATGTGGTCAGTTGTTTAAAATGTACAAGAAAAAAGGTACATTGATTTCAATAATGTCGAAATAAAGACAATACTAAAGCCAGTAACATAACATTGATTTTTTAGTGCCGAAACAGAAAAAACTTAGCGACCATTAGTGATGATCCCGACTGCAGTATCTTAGCATATTATCTCACTTCATTTTTTTTGCTATTATTCATCTATTACATTATAAAATTTAATTACATAGAACATGGAAGTTTATTAATCCGAAATTATTAAATTTTATTTGTTATTAATAAAGTATTTGTAAACTATACGCTTATTATGATCACCTTTTGATGTACGTCTGGCGACTACAAGTGCTAAAAAACTAAAAAATGTGCAGTCAACAATGCATCAAGTCCTCAGAAGTCCCGAAACAACGCACATTTCGGTCACCATGGCCCTTCGCTTGCCTTTTCTTTCCCCCTCCCAGAACTTGCACCAACGAATATTTGAACTGACTTTTGTCGTCTCACTCGCTGTCAAGCCGGTCTTCTAAGAAGATAAAGATGGACGATGAGATATCTGTCTCTCTTAGGTCTTGAGAATAAATCTTGGAATGTACTTCTAAATACTGTCTATGCTTGATTTGGCTGTGAATCACTATACCAAGATTTTCGAACTTCTGATCATGAATATGACAGTCCTGATGACCGTAAATGACCGTTAAGTCAGTCAAACCGTTATAGTGGCGCCAGAAAACGTCACTAGTACAATTTCTGGGGCAAACAAATATTATAATGGGATCGTGTAGTACGACCCGCAAAAAGCACTTTTCTTATCGTAAGCACCATCTGTTCATTCAGCTTACTCTTCTAGTAATCGCTTCTCAAAAGTCGAAAAATCAAGTTTTGAGCTTCAACGATTGTCATATAGCAAAAGGGTTTTCCAATGGATTTGACCATGAAGAAAACGAAAAAATGATTTAAAAATTCCTACTTGCTTGCTTTTCGAGATGTTGCATGTTGAAAGTAAAAAATTTAGTTTCAAATATCTTAAATTTTCCTACAAAAACGCCTAGTAAAGTCATAATCTTTATTTATTTGGAAATGATACAAATTTTATTTCATATTATCTCTTTATCGCTTCCCGATCAATTGACACAGATCAAAGTATATTATTTATTCCCATCAGCTTAATGTTCCGACGAATTATTGAGATGTATTAGATGTATTCGAATTTTTATTTTTGCGTCACACACTGAATTATTGATCGTTTCTCGAATTAATGCAGTACCTCTAGAGTGTAAGCACTGTTCATACTCAACGTTCAGGCTGCAAGCCGTTGGTATTTTAATTTTACTGAATTAGTTTGGTCGATAATTCTACATCGTTGCATATACCCAACGTACTTTCAAGTACTTGTGTATATTTCAATATAGTGTAATGGTAATGTGTTCATAAAAATGTATTTATTCCGTGTTGGAACATGGGCTTTGATTTTTTAGGATCGTAGAAATTCATTATCAGTACTTAATATTGATGATAGATACAACTTGACAGGGCTAAGCGAGATTTTTTGCGATCAAAAAGCTACTCTTCAATGGCTTGGAGATGTGGGTTTGATCCCAACAGTAAGTTTTGCAAACTACACAAATAAGATAGGACGCTACAACAGCATGCACTTATTTGCGGTCAACTTATATGTCAGAAATAAAAATCCTACTGTCACAGAGCAACAGTCGTCAAAGATACGTGTTTCGCGAACTCTAAGTTGCCTGAATCTACAGTGATGCGTCTCACGTATTGTTTTACCTGTTGTTTTGATTTTCAGAAAATTAGTTAAGGGTGCAGTCTCATCGCAGATGAAACATTATCATCTGAAACCCTGCTCTCTCTTGATGTTATTTTTGGCAAAGAAGGACAGAATGGAGGTGGCGATGTCGTGGTCAAAATCGATAAGTGTAAGATTGGACGTCGCAAGTACAAGAGAGGTAGAGTAGTGTAAGGCTCGTGGATGCTAGGGATGATCGTGCAAGGACAACCCAAATAGAAAATTGTGGCTTGACGATCGAAACACTTACGAAACTAATTAAATACTTCCACATTAATGATTTTTAGCAACAACAATTTCGTGCACGCATAAAACCATATTTAATTACGTTTAAAAGTTATTTTCCATACAGGATATAATAAGTATAAAACATTACCTAATCATGTGTTTGTCGAACAGTTGTGACTAACTACATTGTGATACCAGCACGTTGGCACAGTGGTACACTCTCTGGCAAAAAGAATAAAAATTGACAGTGTAAAGAATGAAATGACTGTTTCTCTCTTTACAAAAGAGTGAATCACAAGATTTCTACTTCTAAAAGATAAAAATACTCTTTCTACTCTTTACAAAGAGTAAATCAATGAAATCATTCTTTTCAAAAGAGCAAATACACGCATTTAATCTTTGTAAAAGTTGATTAGTGTGTTTCGACCATTAAGAAGAGTAAATCGAAGGAATTCATCTTTATAAAAGAGTAAAATAACAAATTCCTACTTTATTAAAGTAGAATTTACGTTTCGCGCTTTCAAACGAGCAAATTAAATAAATTGCACTTTCTAAAAGAAAAATACTTTCATTTCTACTTTATAAAAGTGAAAGGCTAGAATTTGCTCTTTACAATAGGTTAAAATATCAATTTCCACTTTACAAAAGTAAAAAAGTATTCGTCACTTTTTGCAAAAGAGTAAAAACAAAAAAAGACTTCATAAAAGAGTGAAAAGAAAATTTTTCGTTGTAAAAAAATGAAATGCGAATTTCATCTTTGTACTCAAGTATACATCTATGGTTGTTTTTTTGTATTCATCATCGCCCTAAGGCTCAGATATGATGTTTTGACAACTATTGTTGCATTACGCCACACGGTGTATAGACGGTAGTTTATTAATCGGTATTTATAATCGGTTAAGGCTCATTGGATTCGAAGAGATTTAATTCCCACCCGGGAAAAGACTTTTCTTTAAATTAAAAAATGTTTGCCCAAAGTCGGGAATTGAACCCCGACTATCAAATATATATCCATACATACATGCATACGTCATTTCACATAAGTCACGGTCTTGAATCTAATACGTAACGATTAACCTCAAGCATTCAGAAGTTTAAATAGTATAATAATGTAAAAAAATCAACTCTGACGTGGAAAATTACGAAGATATCAGTAGTAATCCACTACAAATTTCTTCGATAAGTATGCCTTATATTCAGATACTCTGAATTCTTTTAGAGTCGGATTATGTAAAATTGAAGATTCGTGAAGGATACAGAAAGAGAACTAAGCTCGTGTGTCGATCTCTTTGGGGCATTAAATCTATTATACAAATCCATTACCTATTTTTCAAAAAACTAATCAATTTATTTAAAATTTTTTTTTAGCATCACATGTATAACTACTATGAGATGTCCAAATATTTTGAATCTTTTGGCTTTAATGATAATACACTAAAGATTCTTGAAGGTCAGCATCTGTTGTTCATTTACATGGATTTGCTTATTTTCTTTTTTTTTCTAAATATTCCAAAATCTTGTACGCTGTTGAATAAAAAAAGTTTTTCCAGTCATTGTGCACACCTATATCTAAAATGCATCTAATAAAGTATTTATCTTTCAAGTTTTTGAACAAAAACATTTTATTTATTATATCACGTGGAAGTCAATGCTTAAATATTTAATCATGACCAATGCATGCTTTTCAAATTTTTTAAAAGCTTCCAAGACAAATAGATAAAAATTTATCAAAAAAATATTTTTTACTCATAATTAAATATAAAAAAAACAAGAGTTTTTTTTGCTATAATAAAACACATCCAGTTTTCAATCCTACATCAGTCATTGGTTCTTCTTCACAACAGCTTTAGAATCTTAAGAAGCAAAAAGAGGATTCTGTTGTTTTTTTTTTCAACGTTATAAATGGACAAAATGGAAATATATGATGATGGGAACTCTGAAAGTTATATCATTCAATCTGAGATTAGGTAAGTATTAAATCAAAAGCATTGTCTAGTCGACCTCGGCTTTGCAAATTTTATTATAAAGCTCTCAATGTACCCAACATGCTTAGGAATACGGTTCCCAAAGTTTTTTTAACTGAATTTTATAATGGAAAGTCATGCAAATTTAATGGGTCTGAGTACAAGACCCAGTCATTCATACTACTATACCCACTTCTACCATGCTTAAATTTTTCTTTAAGTCAGAGATAAGTGTTGTGACCCTTTGCAGTATGCGTTGAAACGTAAGGATGTGCCGTACAAGATTAAACTACCATAAAATTTTAAAACCTTGCTCAGCAGAGGACATTTACATTTACAAAGTGCAAGCTGTTAAATTAAAAGATGTTCAACCTGACAACTATATCATCGTATCTATCAGACTTTGGATAAAGAAGAAATCTTAATCCAGCATTTGAATCCAAATTGAATGTATCTGGTAAGTCTAAAGGTGATGTACAGACTGGTACACAAGAAAGTATGGATATATATATATATATATATATATATATATATACATAATTTATAGCTGCTTAAATAGCTGATAATTTTAGAACGAGAATTAAATTTGGATTCAAATGTTCTATTCAGATTTCTACTTTATTCAAAGTCTAATGGGTACGATGACATAGTTGCCAGGTTAAACCTGTTTAAATTCACCAGCTTATACCTTGTTAATGTAATTGTCTTCTGCTGAGCAAGATTTTTACATTCCTTGGTAGTACAATCTTGTACAGCACCTCCTGACTTTTCAACGCATACTGCAAAAGGGTCACTCTGACATGAGGAAAAAGTTGAGCATGGTAAAAAAGGGTAAGGTAGTGTAGATGACTGGGTCTTGTACTCAAATCCAATAAAATTGCATGAATTTCCATTATAAAAATTCAGTTAAAGAAACTTAAAGAATTATTTACAATGCAAAGCTGTTTGATGATGAAACATATACTCAATGTTACGGATAGCTGTAAGTATTCCTAAGCATGTTAAATACATTGACAGCTTCACAATAAAATTTTCAAATCAATGGTCACTAAGAAATGCTCTTGATTTAATACTTACCCAATCTAAGATTTTAATGATATAACTTTCTAAGTTCCCATCATTATACATTTTAATTTTGTCCATTTAGAACGTTGAAAAAAAAACTATGAAATCCTCTTTTTGCTTTTTAAAACTCTAAAGGAGAGCTGTGGAGAAAAAACAATGACTAAATAAGGATTAAAAGCTGGATGTGTTTTATTATAGCAATAAAACCCTTGTTTGATTTAATTATAGTTAAATTGGCACAAAACTATTTTTCTGATAAATTTTTATCCATTTGTCTTGGAAGCTTTGAGAAACTTTACAAAGATGCTTTGGTCATAATTAAATATTTCAGCATTGGCTTCCACGTTGACTATTTAAAAAAATATTTTTGTTCAAAAACTTGAAAAATGAATACGTTACTGGATTCATTTTGAAATATAGGTGTGCACAATGACCAGAAAAACATTATTTTTTTTAACAACGTACAAGATTTTGGAATATTTAAAATAACATAAAATTTAAGCAAATGTATGTGAATAAACTAAGGATATTAATCTCTTAGAATCTTTAGTGTATTATCATCGAAGCTAAAAGATTCAAAAACTTTGGACATCTCATTGTAGATGCAATCTTAAAAAAAAATCGAAAATAAATTGCTTAGCATACTTACCGAAGGAAATTGTAAAGGATTGCTACGGATATATACGTAATTTGCCATGTTAGAGAAGACTCAATATATTTGATTGTCGGGACTCCATTCCCACCTTAGGCAAAAATTTAACTAAAGAAAAGTTTTTTCTCTGGTGGAAATTGAATCTTTTTTAACCCACTTATTCTTAACCGATTCAAAATACCGACTAATAACTACCGTACATATACCGTGTGGCGTAATACAACAATGGTTGTCAAAATACCATGTCTGAGCCTTAGGGCGATGATAAAAATAAAAAAAAAAGCATATACGTATACTTGAGTACATAGATGCAGTTCGCATTTCGCTGTTTTACAAAGACGAAATTGGCATTTTACTTTTTTATGAAGAATCATTTTTCATTTTTACTCTTTGAAAAGAACGACGTATACTTTTCTACTTTTGTAAACTGGAAATTGATATTTTAATCTTTTGTCAAGAGCAAATTCTAGTTTTTTACTTTTATAAAGTAGAAATGAAAGTTTTATTCTTTCATAAAGAGTAATTTATTTAATTTGCTCTTTCAAAAGAGTTTTAAAAGAGTTTTAAAAGAGTTTGTAAAGAGTAAAAAGAGAAATTTTATCTTTTGAAAGTAGAAATCGTGTGATTTACTCTTTTGTAAAGATTGAAACAGTCATTTCATTCTTATACTGCCAATTTTTATTCTCTAAGCCTTAGAGTGTAGAGTTGCAGTTTCGTCCATCACCAATGTCAAGCAGCGTTTGGCTCGGCTAGTACTTGTATTGGTGTCCGTTCAAGTCTCGCTGTTTGCCTCGAGGTTTGCGTCAGCTGTTTTTTCTTGGGGAATCGATTAACTGTTTCTCTTAAGTTTCAGATAACGTGAGCGGGAGGTGCGCCAAAGTTAGTTCTGGTGTTTATACGTAGATACGCGGTCAGGACTCAGGCAATGCACCGAATTTCCCCTACCCCTTCCCATCCCTTTCCCATCCCTCTTCCAAGGGTAGAGTGCCGCAAAAGAAAGGACGCAGAACACCATAATATACAAAAAAAAAACTTCATTGTGAAAAAATTATTAAGTCTACAATATTCTTGTAGGTGCAGTGTGAATAAAATCATTTTATTACTGAATTTGGTATAGGTAATAAAAAATACGAAAGTATTGATCATAATTTTGTATGTAAACTGTGCTTATCACCATTCACTAGTAAATGTATATTATTTAAAATATATACTTAGATAGAATAAATTTAGAGAACCGCTGGACCGTTCAGTATATATATCTTAAATGCACAGATAATGGCGTAAAAAAAAATAGGATGGGTGAGGTTCGCTAGATGCTTTTTTTATTGCAAAAAAACTTTCAAAACCGCTTATTTTCCAGTTATTTTGACACACCCCGCGAGTAAAGCATTTTATCCGTCAGGTAGGTTATCAAAAAATATTGGACACGAATTTTTTCTTTTTTCATATAAACGAAAATTTCCAAAGATAGAGCGTATCAAAGTTCAGGAGAGGGGGCTGTATGACGTCATACCTGTATAAAATCCAATACGTGTCAAATATTTTTTGATATCGTACCGGATGTACCCAATTGGTTTAAAAAAAAAAATTGCCGCAAGAACCCTATTGCATATGTATCAATATAAACCATAAAAACAGAACCTTTATCAATAATAAATAATTAACAATTATTTGATGAATCAGTAAACTTATTTTATTTATTGACTATATTTGTTGGAATTTTCATGAGATCACTTTGGTTATCTATGTTTGTAGACATATGAGTAATGCCACCGAACATTGAAAATAAGTATTACTGATTAATTTATACAAAGTTTATAATTGAGATAAACTTTCATTAATATTGAAATTAAAAGAATTATGTTACAAATATCCAACACACTTTTTTACGCCAAAGTTATTTAAGGCTTATTAGTATTAGGTTCAAAAGTGTACCGATTTAGTGACTTTTCAAGTGTTTCTAGGCGCTGTTCTATCTCTTTCTGCTTCAACAAATAAAGCTATCTCTAAAATTTTATGTAATAAATTGTATACCTGTAATCGTGCTTGGTACCCAAAAGAAGTTAAAACTATAATTTTGAGTGTTACAGATTTTTGTGTGGATTTACTTATTAACGATATTTTTGGTTTCCAAAAAAGTTATCAAATTTTTTCAATTCTTCAAAGCGGTAATTTTTTTTCGAGATTAAAAATAGGGTATTTATTTATTTGTAATCATGATACCCAAAATTTTATATATTTATTACTTTTAAAATCGTTCTATAGCGCGTAACTTATACTAAAAATCGTTTAATTTGAGAAGCACAATCTTAATTTATATGCAATGTAAATTTTTTTTGGCGTAAAAAACTCCTTGCACTCTTAGAAAAATAATATCAAAAGTCGTCATCGGGAAATTGTGTTAAACAAAAATTATATGACTTTCGAAATCCTTAAAAAATTCACAGATGTTATCATTTTTAGCAATAATTGAAATAGCGAAAGCTCCGAAGGGAAAGCAGATAATAAGCTTTCTTTGAGCTTAAGGTACATGGGTCATAAAAAAAAAATTAATAGATCTTAATATACATTTAATATGTTATGATCCGAGTAACAATACACGTCCTGTCAAAAAATAAGATGATTCCTGTATCTCATATAAGAGATATGTTAATCCAAAGTCTGTATCCTTTTCTTTCTTATACATGGCATCTTATGGGAAGGTAGGCTGTGTTTGTCACTGTTTTAGATTTCTCTCCGAAAAAAATTTATAGTTCTTGTCCAAAAACTAACCTATTATTATTTAACATTTCAAGATGATTATATTCAAATTTAAAAAAGATTTTGTGTCTGGTTATCGAGATATTTGCATCAAAAGTGAAAATAAATGCAGAAAATACATCTGTAATTTTCGTTGTACGTAGAGACAGTTGGTAGCAAAAAGCGCTCAAATTCTTACGAAGTCAAACAGTGACAAAGGAAGTATGGAACCATTTAAAATAAAAACAGTATGTTCACTATGTGAATAAATATTCGAAATTTCACAATAACGAAAAATGATGGATTAAATTTTGTACGTGCTTCGAATTTTTTGTTACTTTTGCAGATCGTCCATTGTTTTTGGATAAAAATTTGCGAAACACATCAACACCCTTCGAATCAAAAATATCTTTTAATTTTTGGTAATTAATAACCAACAATATTAACTTTTTACAAACTAACTAATTTGTCAATTTTTAATACTATCCAAGTCAGCTAGATGTAAAAAGCTGCAGCTGCTTTTCATGACTAGACGCCGCTTTCAAATCTTTTGTATGCTTCTTAATTACATTGTCCGGTACGTATGAATTGCACAATTTTTCTAATACTTTAACGTCAAAGGTAGCCTCGTGAAAATCACCTTTTACACCCAGTTTATCGTCAGCCAAAATTGATAATTTGAACATGCCTGGCCCCTTACGTTGCAAAAAATTATTTTTTGGCATAGGCACAGAATCACAAAATCCATGAACAACTTTTTAAAATAATTTTTCCATTTGAAACTTATGTATAGTACGCAGAATAATTGTACTGTCAAATCTGGAGCCGTTGTGAGCAATTAAACGTACTGGCTCATTCATACTTTGTGAAAATTCGAGAAAAACAGTAAATGCCTCTTGCAAAGTAAAAGTGTCTATTTGATCTCCTATATAAAAAAAGAGGACTTTTATTTGCTTATACCGTGACTCGAGATGCAGATGGGGCAATGTTATTGGTTAGCGTTACATACACCGAAAATTCAGCTGGGCTAGCTTTTGCAGCAATTTGTACGATATCACAATCCTTCTCCAAGTCAGAAGTTTTAAAATCGAAGTATACTATCACTTTTCTTTCAAATATCTTCTCTCCCTCAGGATCCAGAACAACTTGCGCTTCACAATCATCTTTTTGTTTTTGTTTTTCTGCA
Source organism: Copidosoma aretas (assembly GCA_030522625.1). NCBI lineage: Eukaryota > Metazoa > Arthropoda > Insecta > Hymenoptera > Encyrtidae > Copidosoma > Copidosoma aretas. The sequence goes on from JAPYYV010002500.1 coordinate 22,977, forward strand.
GCACTATTATTTATTATTCCACAATTGGATGCATAGGTCATACCCTCTTTATTTTCCCTTATTTTTCTATTCACTTCTCGAGTATTTTTTATAATTATTCTCCTAGCTACTTTTGTTCTCAGTTACTGCTTTTTTCTAGTTTATTCGTTATTTCTGTCTTTTAAAAAAAAAACGATTTTGTGTACTTTCCTGATGCGACTTTTGAATTTTGTTTGATATTAGAGATATCTTTGTTTCCTTCATTAAAATGAACAATTTCAGTTTGAACTCTAACATCACCTTGCTTGCTTTTGCTACAACTTTTTTTTTTTGGGGTAAAATTTTGTTACCATACTATGAAAAGACTCATTTTTCTGACTGGTGGCCGGAATACAAAATTTTTTGGCATCATCAGCATAACTATCAAATAGCTTTTTCAATGCTTCACACAGATTAGGATTTTTTAAAGTGACTGAATGAAATTTTATAGTACTTTAATTGTTTTTTAATCTTACCCACGTTGAACACCATGCCAAAAAATTTTCATGGTTACCAAAAAGATGATCAGGAATAGATTCAATTGTTTTGGCTAAATTTACTGAATTTTTTTTGTTCTGGGGGGCAACTGCATACGTAAAAAGTTTTATGATATATTTTATGACATTGTTCTTCCCCAGCTCTTTAAAATCAGCATTTTTCTTCAAGTCATAAATGTCTTTTCCAAAAATTTTGTTGAGATGGTTGGGATCAGAAAATTTAAATATATAATTTGGACTGACTTTTCTTATTTTATCAATAGCGGTTGTATCATCATCTTTAATTACAGCTCTTATTTTCAATTTGCTACTCTCCAACCCAGGACTTTTATTTACCAATTCCCAAAGTATCATCGGTGACTTCATTAAGAATCTTGTGCATGGCTGGATATAACTCCTTGCTAACCTCAGGTGGACCATAAATAAGAATTTTTGTAATAAAACTGCAGTGGTTGGGTTGCAAATAAAATAATTTTTAATTTGCTTTTTTCTTATTCCTGGAATATAATTATTTTCAAAAAATCTTAATTATAAAGTAAGTAAATATCAAACAGTAAATATCATTGAACTTTAAAGTTACATACAAAATTACTGTTAAAAATATATAGAATTTATACGTGTAAGAATCATGTGAATCATTTAATCATCATTAAAACATAATCGACAACAAAAAACTAAAATTCATTGTTACATGACGAGATAAAAAAATAGATGTATGATACAATAGAAGATAAAAAATGCCAGCATCTGTTCACAGAGTTCTTTGGTTTGTTCAATAACAAGTCTCCTATCTTCTTTTCTAGCCAGCGAACAAGAGGCGTCAGTAGCTTGATGGCTCGATATCCATGTACCTCTACTACAACTTACTGTCGAGTGGAGGCATGTTTACAATAGCGAGTAAACGATTTAATTCACTAGCTCCAATTCCACACTCTATTGAAGCTGAAATATTTAAATTTAAAAGTGAATGAGTAAGACACCTATAAAAAGGGGTCTTTTGCCAGATATACATCTTAAAAGCCAATAACTAATTATACTTACCTAAAACTAATAACTGATTGGTGTTTTGATGGTAAGTTTCAGTACGGCTTGTTTATTTACATGCCAAATCAGCTGGAACCAAGTGAGATTTTCCAGTGGGTACTCTTTTAACTTCAAAACAAACCCTACACTTGATATGCAGAAACGAAGCTGCTCCAACAAGCATTTCTTTTTCTACATCTAATAAACGTAAATCTTGACCACATTTGTCACAAACTAAACCAATTGTTAGTTTTCCCAGTTCAACAAATCTTCTTCCTTGCGAAATTTCTTGTGCAGGTGATTCTGCATTTTGAGGGTTACCTATAGCAGGATCACTGGAATCATTCCTGCTGACAACTTTTTTTCTTATTCCGGCTTTCAGAATTTTTGCTTTTTTTAATTGCTTAGCACTTACGAATTTATTACCAAAATGTAAACATTTCTTTTTATCTATAATGGGGGTCCACACTTTAAAAAGTTACATAAGAAGTCGAGTGTGAACAAATCTAGCCAAATATTTTTTATGCAGTGCACTCACAGATATGTAGATGCGTATGTGCAAAGCAGTTTAGCCAACTTTATGAAATCAACTACTTTACCAACGGTAAAATTTTTTTTAGTATAATCAGTTTTCGAACGGGTGGCGTACCTGTCGTGACCCATGTACCTTAAATTAAAGCCCGAATCAAATTCTTTGAATCCTATTTTTTTTTATTTGTTTGTTTGTTTCAAAGTTACAGTCTATAAGAGATTGAGAAATGACACTATTACAAGTTACGTGATGTTTCAATAGTGTTTTTTGATAAGTTCTTTAATTTGTTACGTCAAATTAAAGCATCTTATGAAAAAGTGTATAATAAAATTTTATGCTTATAGTAAGCCAAAGAAATCTGTTGTATTTATTAAATATTCAAGTTGTAAGGTATTTAATTTTTGTTAATACTAACTTTCTAATAAACAAAAAGTTTCTTTAAATATGAGTAACGCGGTTTTTTACCTTGTATTGGCAGAGCATAGTAATAAAAATAATAATTATAATTGGAACGCATTGGATTTTTTCCTCTTTCAACCTAAAATCAAAAAGTTAAAAATTCGTTGGAAATACAAATATAAGTATAAAAAATTAATTCTTGACATTATTATTTGGACATAGGAATAAAAATATTAAACTATGGGGATTGGTGCGACGAGCGTACAGGGGGGCCGAGCCCTAATAGTATATATACTAATGGGGCTCTGCCCCCCTGCACGCTATGCGCACCCACCCCCCCACATTTGATAAATGTCAACAAATTTTTCTGTTTTAATAAAAACTTTATGTCATTTCATACAAATTTTCTCGTTCTTTTTGAGTATTGCCTATACACTTAGGTGAATGTGATTGTTTTTCTGCACCTGCCCTATATGTCAACATGGCATATTTTGTCGTCTTTATTATTAAGATATGGCGATAAACCTGCGTAGCCATGGGACTTATGCCATGTAAGACTAGAAGCACTGAGAGCCAAGCGAACGCTGGGTTGCTGGCGACGCTAGAGCATAATTTAAGGTTGCTTAAATAACTTACATGCAAAAAAAAGTTAATTCATTAAAGAAGCTGGAATTTTTGAATAATATTTAATAAACACTAATCTTTAGATTGCATCAAGATAATTGTTTGTTGACAATGGAATTTATATGAAATATTAGTCTTAAATCGTACACTTATCATAGTTTTAATGTAAATAGTTAACATGTAGCAAAATGAAATATCTCGTAACCTAATGTTGATATATTAAAACTTTTTAAGAGGACTCCAACTAGCAGTGAGTACCGACCTAAAAAAAATTGTGTTGGTTGTATACATGATGCAAGCACAATTATTTATAGTTATGGCTGTATGTTAAACTAACTCACAAAACTATGACTTGATTAATATTCTACGGAATATCTTAAATTTTTCAACGGACACCTACATTTTTAAAGTTACCTTCTGAAAGCTAAGAATTTTTTCTTTAGAACAGTCCTTGTGTGTAAATCAATAATTCTTGTTTAAAATAATAAAATCTATTAGAGGTTGTCATGAGTAAATAAGAACTTAAAATCATTGGTGATAGTGATTGTTTATCCGGGTCACAGTCATATTTTTTACATAATTCCTAAAATTTACATCCAACATATGAATGCATATAGTGGAAAAAATCAGGGATAACTGGAATGACTACCAAAATTTTATTGTTGGTAATCAATATTATGAGAATGTTGAGAACCGATTTCGCTATCATCGTTTAATGTCTAAAGATGGTTTTTATGGAACTGATATTGCAATTAAAAGTTTCGTGGATATTTTTAACATACTTGTGACAGTGAAAACAGCCAGTAAAAATAATCTTCTTCATTTCGGTAACCCAGAAAGTGATTTTAAATTATATTTGTAATTTAGTGGTCTGTTTGACTCGGGCCATCATGATATAATTGACTTGAAAAACTATGAGTTTAAAAAATTGATTTGAAAATTTACAATAAAATTGCATACAGTCTTGAAAGAAAACACGTAGATACGAGTATTTTTGATGTTTGATTTAAATAATTTAAGTCGGCATATGTTCGTTGTACAAAAACTAAATATTCAGATGTATATGGCAAACACGTAATTTTTTAGGAAAGATGGATTTTTAATGATTTTGTGTTTTGCCATTTTTTGGAAAGATGAAAGAAAAAAAAGTTGTTGCTATATTAAAAAGGTATGATTATCTCCATTAACAAAATATTATCAAAATTCAAAGAACTTATTACAGAATGATAAAAACTTTAGATATTTTATACGATACTACAACAATTTGTTTTGTTTCGGTATATTGAATCCAAATGTTATACATGAAAAGAACGAAAGTATTTACAATTTGAAAATTTAAGTTCAAGAAAGTCACATTGCCTCTTACACTTTGACTAACAAAAATGATAAGGACCAATCGTCCAGTCAATTGTATACATATGATAATTTTGATGCAGTAGAAAAAATACTAAAAAAAAGTAAAAAATTTGTCAGAGAACATATTCTCATTTTAGCTTAAATTTTCCACAGAAATCCGATTGCAAAGAACTATAGATTTTTGTATCAAATAGCTAATATTAACGATGTACTAAATTTCTAAATGTACTATATGCGCAACACTGATAAAAATGTGCATTAATACATCAAATCTTCTGTATCAGATTGTAGTGCTATTTTTGTATCAAATTTTGGAACAATAGAAAATTATGATGTATGTGTTTATTCTAATTATAAACCAGAAAATGTACCATCTCACACTTAACTGAGCAAATTATCACAGTTTGTAGATCCAATGATATTTCCACTAATGTTTCCGTCAGGAGATTTCGGCTGGACCACTAACCATAATAAACATCCCGAAAATATAAAGGAGAAAGTTTCTTTTGCATAATATTATTTTTACAGGATATCTTAAAGACCAAATTCTACGTATTTCCGTCTTCTACTCTATGGCGGTAGCTTAACGCAGCATTTTTTTTGCACGCCTATATTATGATTGTGATTAATACAATGGATTGTTTAGGGAAAATTGGGGCCACCGTGGGGGGCCAATAAGAAAGTGTGGGGGTAAGGGGGGCAAGGGGTTGTTCTAGGGTGTAGTATTGTCAAAAAAAGTTACAAAATCAGCGTGATTTTTGCTTATTTTTACACGAAATTGTATTCCAAAAATTTTCAGTAAGGGGGGCATGGGGGGCAAAGGGGGCTATTACTTTCACCCTACACAAATCAACTATATAATATAGGAAGATGTGTATATACACATATACATACATATATATACAAATGTATGTTCAACGCTGGTTGCTCACGACTGCACTACACTCAGTCCGCTCCGTACGTTCATTCGCTCTTTTCACCATGTAGTGCTTAGCCAACGTTCTTCTTAAGTTTAACAAAACTAGAAAAACCACTTTTCTGTTCAAGGTTAATGTGTCTTCTGACTTTACGCTCCGTTGCGTTTAATGACTTTTCATTATTATTTATTAAATAAGGATTGGTCGAAGTTGAAAGTTATATGTCGTGTGTGTTTTTCATGGTGCAAGCAACGACTGTACTGTTTATCCTCCTCGTTCTTGCTCTCCTTCCTCCATATCTGGCCATTATAAATCTGATAAAATACAGTCCACTAATTTTATACGAAACACGAGTAAAAATTTAGGAAGACGTTAAGCCAAGTTAATAGTGAAAAAAGTGATTTGAATGGCCGATACTAGTAAAAAGGTGAAAGTATCGTATCTTGGCTCCTGACGGTCGTACAATTACATTTAATTTTCAAAATTTATAAAAAAATTACCTTAGTAAAATACGCTGTATTTTAAATCTTTAAATTGCAAATCGACAAAGTTACGATGCATGAAAAATGGTTTTATGTAAATTTCAAGAAAATTACATATTGGTAATTTTTTATATTTATCACGTTGAACGAGTATGTTGTTACCCATCGATTCTAATTGGTTTCATCCGGATACTATGGCTCTGCCGAAAATGACAGCTTATCAAAATTTCAATCTAACGATTTTGTAATAGCTCCTAATATTGTGCTTAGACAACTAGATAGGGCGCATTTTGTTAACAGTCGTAATACCTATGTAAGATCCAAATTTAAAAGAAAAAAAAGATATTTTCCATACATCTAATATTTCATCCTTTTTTTTCGTGTTTTATGACTGAAGCAATTGTTTTTGGAAAAAAAAGAATCTTTAAACTTTATAAAAAATAAAGTTTTCTGTAATATCATTCGCTGCACAACTTTTACTCCAAAATTTTTTGCGGAAACGTTTCGTTTACAAGATAGTTTAAAATAACTGGAAAAAGTGTGTGACCTCCAGTTATCTCACTAGAAAAAATGCTAAATTTTTTCTCCCACCAAACTATAAAAATTTAATTCTTATTTAAAATAATCTGTTGATAATTAAGTCATACAAGCAGACTTGGGTAACAAGTTAATATCAAGACTATATAACATTATTTCTCCATAAGAATGTTCTGGTTATAATTTCTTATTATAATTTTGCTAGTTAGGATATTTGATTATTAGCACCTATAGTATCACAAAAAGAAGCCTGCAGTCTCTTGCAGATGAGTAACCGCGGCAACTGGGAACATCATGCCACCCGTCATAACAAATCAGAATTGTTTAATAGCTTCCAGCAGAATGACGTCATCGACCCGCCTAGGAACCAAGGTCTCGTGCAACATCAAGTCGCTCGCTCTAGCAGTCTCTTGGCGGCGACGATTCTGCTCGGTACGCTCCAAGGTGTTACCTTTCGGTATCGTGCTGCCAGATGCTCGGAGACTCATAATGGCGCCCGTGTATGCTGTACAAGTGCTACGACTTGTATTTTCATGCATG
>JAPYYV010002501.1:0-26263 GCA_030522625.1 Copidosoma aretas
GAGTACACGAGTTGTCAAAAAAGGCGAACTAGCCAGACCGTAAGTAACAGTCGTGAGTAAGTATATTGGAATTGGAGATGAAGTATCAGGTCTCCATAAAATAGCTTGATACCCTTGGTCTTTAGGATGAACGAGAATCTGCCTAAACATCTTCTCCATATCAGATGAGAAGGCAAATCTAGAAAAGCGCCACTCAACGATGATATCGAAAAGACTATACTGGTGAAAACTTGTTACTAAGTTTTCACCAGTGTAAAGTAAGAAGTTGAGCGATACGCTATCTAACAGTTTAATTGAGCTATTGAAGACTACTCGCAACTTCGTATTGGCGCTGGTTTCTTTTAGCATCCCATAATGGGGTAAAAAACGAGATGCTTTATTGGGGTCAGCTGAAAGTTTCATTTGCCCAAGTTTTATATATTCGTCCATAAACTGTGCGTAAGCAAGTCTAAGCCTCTCATTTTTTGAGAATTTGCATTCTAAATGCTTAAGCATAGCTAGGGCAGCTTAGTACGATTTGCCTCTTTGATCTTTAAGGATTTAAAAATCATCCTTAAATGGCAAGCGTACTACAAAACGACCTGAGTGATCTTGGGTGTAAGTTTTTAAGAAGATGTCCTCGCATGATAATTTATCTTCAGTAGGCTTAAATTCGAAGAAAGGAGGCTCCTCCACTTCCCAAAATTTCCTAACTAGATCCTCCAAACACGTCATCTCAACATCTATCATCACGAGAGGCACGTGCATTTTTTTCTGGAGCCAGCAGCAATAGGACCGGACAGTACCAGCCTAACTCTGAAGAAGAAGCTATTAGTTTAAGGGAGTTTCATTTAATAACCTCATCCTGGATTATCGAAGCTTGTACGGAAGCATCGAGTAGCATATCAATTTTATCGTACTTGTCGAAATCAGGGTCTGCTAACTTCAAATCCTGATATAACGACAAGTCTAAAGAGCTACAACCCATAGGGGGTCCGTAAGACGAGATCTTAGGGACAACTAGAGCCTCAACCTTACATCTATACGTGGACTGAAAATATGGCAGAATCGTACCCTCTACCGAAGACTTAGATACAGTTGAGACGAGACCACTAACGCCTGACAAGGATATGTTAATTGCCGTCTGCTTGAGCTACAGCAGATCGCACAGAGATTAAGAAATCAACGAACTTTGTGAGCATTGATCAATCAAGGCACGTACCAAAAAATGAGAACCGTCAGGAGCTTGGACATAAATTCGGGCAGTAGCCAGCAAAATACTTGGTGCACGACGCAAACCTAGGAGCGGAGTATTTACGTTAACAATATACGTATTATTTGTCCTATTGGACAATTTTGCAACTTGTTCCGCCAAATTACTACTATTTACCGCCTTAGTCTCACTCTTGGAATCGTTTCTGTGCAATAATGTGTGATGCTTTTGTTTGCAATGAGAACATCGCCTTTGCAAAGGACAATTTTTGTATACATGCGAATTCGGACAGTTGAGACATAAGTGGTTATCCTTCAGCAAGCCTTTCTTTTCCTGCCAAGATAGCGCCTTAAAGGCCTTGCATGAAAACAACAAATGTTTCTGTTGGCAACAAACACAGAAAGGTTTGCTTTTTGAGCTAGACTGATGAATAAAAGAGGACTTATTAGGTTTAGTCTGAAGATTATTCCCAGATCTAGAAGGCTGTAGTTTTTAAGTGTAAGCTTCTAGAGTCATAATCTTGGAAGCAATAAAGTCACGCAACTGTTGCAAGGTAGTAAGAGTGTTAGAACTACTAAGCTGCTTTTGCCAATCTCGGTTTGTCTAACCGTCAAATTTGCTGCTAGTGAGGGCAATTAGCAGATTAGCATCTCCAACCGAACGACCAAGAGCCAAAAGAGAGTCAAGAGGATTTAAGATTTCCTTGCTAATTCTTTTGACCTCTAAGCACGAGCTATTTTTCATAGGCTGGCAGTCTAACATCAATTATGTGTAACTAGCAACTAATCGACGATTATTACCATAATATTGAAGCAGAGTGTCCCACGCTTGATTGTAGTTTTCCTTCGACAAGGTGATATTCTTTATTAGATCAGACGCTTCGCCCTTTAAGTAGGTTTTCAAATGCTGATACTTGACTATGGAGGGAACCTCAGCTTTTCTATGTACAAGAGCCCTAAAAATATCACGAAAGTTTTCCCAGTCCTCATAACGACCCGAAAAATAGAGAATATTAATCGTAGGGAGCGAAGTAGCATTTTGGAGTGCTATAATCGACTGTGTGGTGTCACCTGTGTCTGGTCTGAAATCAGGATTCGAGCCCAATGACGACCAGTAATCATCATAATCTCCAGATATTGTATAATATTGGTCTTCTGTTATATCAAAATAACCCTTGGAAAAATATTCGGCTTTAAAATCTACGAAGTCAGATCCCAAGGCTTTCGCATGGTTTGATTTAAATAGTTTGAAACTATCCTTTAGTTGCTGCAATCTAGCTCTTGCCTTCCCCTTAGTCATTATTTGCTGTCCCAATTGTTTAAAATTCGCGAAAGAGTTTTTAATTTTATTATACAATGTCGTTTGTTGGACAACAAATTGGTCCATGTTAAAAAGGCACGAATACTAATAAAACAAGGAGTAAACTGACAATATCTAACAGTGGACTGAAAACGGGGGCCAACCTATATAGCAATACGCATACTTAGTATTAAACGGTAATTCGAAAGCTTGGAACCGAATGATTTTGAGTATCCGAACCTGAATCGAGCAGTTGCAACTGACCTAGGAGTTGACAAATAATTTGGTTTTACAACTTAAGCAACGTCAAAAAAAATTACAAAGGCTACTAGTAGCATTCAAACTATTTACGCACGTAATTAAGGTAATTCTAACCCAAATGGTTTTAAGCAAAACACTAGAAACTCAACAGTGTCACCGTTTAAAGAAGGGTTCATGTAAAACTGATTTAAGTTTCTAGTGTTTGCAATAATAGTAAAAGCACAGCGAGTACCAGGTGGCCCTCAGTAAAAGACCAAGAATCAGGCAGCAGCACGCAGACGTAGCGGCCCGCAGAGCGAGCACTACAGCAGCGGCGCCGAAGACAAGGGCCTGCAGAGGCAGGCAGCAGCACGCTGACCAAGCGGCCCGCAAAGCAAGCACTACAGCAGCGGTGCCAAAGACAAGGGCCTGTAGTGGCAGGCAGCAGCAGCACGTCAAAATGGCTGACTATAGGTGTGCTACGCTGGCGGCAATGACTCGCAGAGCCGGCAACAATAGCGGCAGGCCACCAAGATGAAAACCCGCAGCAAGATGTATTGATGCGCAGCTCATACACAAGCGAAAAAGCAGAGAGAGTGTATAGGTATGTGCGCACGGACAGCACGCCGGCGCGCTGACCACGTCCGCCCCGAGCCCAGGAAGAAAAACCGTGAAAACCAAGATGGCCGAAAGAGAACCAGCCACGTGTTTTCAAACACACGACTTATGAAAATGCCTATCACCCTCCCATCTCTCTCATAATCCGGCTCGAAGGACGTGTTCGAGACTGACTCAAACTTAGTGGACTGTAGATTTTTATCTTGGCCTGATATAAGAGTTAATGGAGATAAAGTGGAAGGCTCAAACAATCAAACACAAAACGCACACACTTCAAGCTAAAACAGTATATTAGCAAAGTAACAATAGAAGGCAACTCTCTCTGCATACAAGGATGCTTCGTATATTGGTGGCACAAGTGCAACTTTATACGACGGGCTTACGAGGCGGACTGCAGGCCGCTACTACGAGCCACCGGCACCGCTCGACGCGTATGCGTAGCTCGCGGTGATTGGCTACAGTTTATAGTTCGTGGGCGCGCATGATTGGTAGCAGTATTCATGAAAATAACAGCGTGAACAGTTAAACTTAAAGTTATTACATTCAATCTTAAACAATAATACTAATAGTTAAAAAACATTTATTATTATTTTTTTTTTCAAACGTGCACACACCAAACGAGCAGTAACGATAATTTAGAGGTGTGTATATTCCAATAGAAGAAATCATTGTGCCTTTTTTGTTATCGTTGCATTTTGATTTTTTTTATTTTCTTGCGCTTTGCACAGCTTCGTACGTGTCGTCAGTCCGCCCGTCCGATGCTTTTTGTATCATCTGCATAAGAGCGCTAGGTCTCGAACGAACGTACGAACGAACGAAGGCATGCTTGGGAAACAACGATTACAACGCATCGACGTTATCGACTATTTTGAACGATATTTGTTCTTTTTTTCGACTCTTGTCTCTCTTTTTGGGACAGCACCATCTAATATATCTTCCTATATTATTTAGTAACCCCCATTCCCCCTTGACCCCCGCAGCCACCTTACATTTATTTTACTGCTATTTGTAACAATGCATAAATCAGGATATAAATAAGCTTATTTTCAACAAATTTCTAAAGTATAACTAGCCCCCCTTTCACGCCACCCGACGACCGCCGACGTTCCTCCAACGCAACCCACATTTTTTTATTTGCCCCCTACAGCCCCCCACGGTCCCTCCACTGCTCCCCAACAAGAAAAGGGTGAATTATATCGTTTCAACCGTTATTAAAACTGTTTTGCCCCCCCCCTGATCACCCCACGGCCATCCCACATTTCCCCAGTAACCCAGAATCCCTACAACTCGTTACTCATGCTCTATTTAAGTATACCTTTAAGCTTTTTCAAAGCAATTTAATTATACGATAAAGCCCCTCTACAATAGTCCCTCCATGAAATAAGAGAAAGTTACTTTCATTTTTCTTTTAATATATTGCAATAACCTGCGATATTGCAAGTAATTTTGCTGTACTTAGAATGCACCACGTGAAGGTAGACTTGCTTTGCATTCCATGTGTAAATGTCTGTATGTGTACACGGGAAAGACGCTAGGGCGCCCTCTGTACAAAAGGTACAGTGTTATTGTAGAAGTAAGACTCAGGCTGTACGCCCCTCTGTCTAGGGGATCAAATCACTCACTAAGGGAAACGCACTACTCATGTTATGGGAAAATACGCCCCTTTACTTTTGCGCATGCACGATCCAAGTATGTAAAAATATGGATCAAACAAGCGACATCATAGGTTGTGTGTATAATATATATAGACTTAGCGCTGCTGCTCCTGTGCTGTTCGATTTTATATAATACACCAACTAGTTTATATTGATGCAGTATTAACACTAAAAGAACTTAATTGTAGAATAGCCAAGTTTAAATTCAATCAATTCGATAGAGCCAATAAGCCTTACAAATTTGTTAGTGATTACATCAAACAAAATAATGTAATAAAATTGTCTGCTGCTAAAAGCATGAATTTAATAACAAATTTTAGACTTATAGGGGGAGATGCAGTTCCACGTGAGAATTTCTGCTGGAAATTGTGTATTAAAATAAGAGAAATTGTCAGTATATTATTAATACCAAAATTGCATTGCTCTTATGGTAATATTTTAAAAGTTTAAATTCAAGAACATCACGATACATACATTAGTTTATTTGGTGAACTAAAACCTACTTTGCACAACATGGTGCATTATCCTAGAGCATTCGAAGAAACAGTCCCATTAGTGCATCATTGGGTAATGCGATTTGAATCCCAAATTAAAGAGTTAAGATACTAATCAAAGCAATTGCTAGCTCAAAACATTTAATAATTTCTTGGACTAAGAGCTATCAGCTTAAGCCGTTTAATTGACATCATAATGGTTTCCAAAATAAAATTTGTACAAGTGACAGAATAAAAATTGATTATGATGTTCGACTTTGTTTTCCGCAAATACAAGATATCAATGAAGTTGAGTCTTTTAATTTTGTAGAAATTAACTGTTCGAAAATTTTTAGTAGGAGAAACTTATTTGATCAGAATGACACTAGAAGACGGCCAACTTTATTTTGGAAAAATACATCGCGTGTATCGATTCGTAGACAATTTTTTTTTTCATGCACTTCATTGAATGCATTTGATAGCCACTATCAAGCATATTACGTGACTCTTAATGATGTGCCTTATGTTTTAGTAGAATACAAAAACATACCGTTTTTATGTAAACACGCGATTCCAGCTATGATAAATAAAAAATATTTTTTAAGACTTGGCTTTTTCTTTAGATGTTTTTATGTTGATGATATACTATATCACTCTGTGTTGATAAACTTTTGTTGAACATATTCTAAAAAATTTGTAAAGCCACCATTTCAATTTCTTGAGAAAGGTGCTATTTTAGCGTTCCGGGTAAAAGATATCTCAATGATAAAATAGATAACCAAATTTTTTAACTAGTGATGGGTATTTGGAGATATTTCACATAAATCCGAAGTGATGTAGCTATTTTAATGCCTTTGTATGTGCCTTTAATCTATTTGGTGTGCTTTTAGTATGTCAATACATTATTTTATTGAAGAGAAAGGTGTTCGTGTGGTTTGTATTATAGCTTATGTCCTACTCCTACTCCTTCAAAGCAGCCGGCTCAGCGTCTTGCAAGAAACAAAGTTTTCAAATTTACAATCCACTTTAGCCCAATCTGAGACAAGGTCCTTCGAGCCGGATGCAGGAGGGGGGGCCGGTGCTCTTTCGTGCATCAGGCCATGTAAAAATTCTAGGGCAGCCATATTGCCTCTTCACTCGTCTTCCTTTTGAGTGACCCGCAGACGCGATTAGCGCGCAGTCACGTTCACTGTCTCTTTTCTTTCCCTCCTCCAAACACACTTTACACATTCGGCTTGGTGCTTGGATACTTACTAGTAAGAAGTCATCTTTGTTCTCTCTTGAGCACGAGCGTGGTCCTTTGACTCGTTAGCTTTTCTAAGGAGCATTTGCTACACCAAAAAGATATTTTTGCTGGCTAACTACTAGCCCCGACGGTGTTCATATTTTCTTATTTGTGCATATTTGCATACATAGCGTTCAGCTCGCTTAAAGCCAAGGCCCTCGTTGGCACAATTATACAAGGCGGGTTTCCTTTGAGTTCGCTCGGCGTGCTCGGAGACGCTCGTCGGCCACTATTGCGTCGCCAGAGAAGTGCCTCGCCGTCCGTGTGCTTTGAGAGAGCGGCCATTGCAAGTGCCTTCGTGCTCGCCTCGCTGCTTCTCCTGCTGCTGCAGAGGTCTCTTTGCTGCGGGCCACTTCGTGCTTGCCCCGCTGCTGCTCCTGCTGCTGCTCCGGGTCTCTCTCTGTGGGCCACCTCGTGCTTACCCCGCTCCGCTCCTGCTGCTGCTGCGGGATTCTCTGCGCGGGCCACCCAGTGCTTGCCCTGCCGCCGCTACAACTTACTGCTTATTCCTTAGGGCTAGTTTATTGTGTCTTCATATGTGAGTATTGGAAATTGACAGCGTGGGCTGCCTAGTGACATTAATTTACATTTTAAAACTTTAGATGGTAATTCAATATAATTTGCATACACATATTCACTACATTAATAATTAGTAATTTTTATGTAAATAATCCCTCGATTTTCTCTCTCACTTGCGTGCGAACGAGTTGTCAGTTGGTTCGATTTAAAGTTGGTCCCTAGACTCAAATTGGTCAGCTTACAATATACCCCTTAACGTAAGCTATACTTGTGGAACTGCCAGGCAAAGTTTGTCTTCGGTTACAAGTGTTTATGATGGTAGCACTATACGCTTAACAGCTTGACCTCTATTCCAAAATGAAGAATGTCTTTATTAATTTTAAAAATCTTGAGGCAGCAAAAATGACCAAGGGCCAGGCTGAGTCTCGCTTGCATTACGTCAGGGATGCGTTTGAGCATTTCAAACGTATTAATAACTCGATTTTTGAATTGGAAAATTTAACTACTAATCATTAATATTTCAAAGATCGCGTTTATGATAAAGAAGAAGACTATTATCAATCGGAGATTGGAGATTTTGAGGGATTTCCCTGGTGTCGGTAACCCTACGTCACTTCCTAACCCTCAAAATCCTTTACCTAAATTTCTTGTTAGCAAATTCGATTTTCATACACACCTAGATTAGCAAAAACACCTAGGTGGTGCTAGTGATCCACCAACCGTTAGACAGCTACGTGAATTTCTAACGGCTTTAATTATCACATTGGAAGCCTCTTTTGGAAGGTTAAGACCGAGTAAAATTGAAACCCCTAAGGTTTAGCCCAATAAATCTTCAGCCGTGTAGCAGGTTTCTACCCTACAAGTTGAGGCTTATAGTTAAAAATGCCTGTTTTATAACCAGTCTCATCGACTGCAACAATATTATGTCTTTAAATCTAAAACATGGAACAAAAAGAAGTGCGTTTTTGATAACAAGAGGCTTTGTCTTAATTGCTTTGGCACCCACAACGAAATTAAGGGCACTTCAAAGTTTACTTGCATCAAGTGTCATAAGAAGCATCACACATTGATGCACAGAAATCAGTCTGGTTCCACTACCAAGGTCGTTAGGGGTGAAGACAAGTACTCTGATGGTTCAAACAAGCCTATTCTCAAGAATAGTTCGTGTCTTACCCTCGGAGTTGGTGATAGTTTGAACCTTCCTAGAGTACCGGAAGTTCTTCTTGCTACTTATAGTTAAAGTTAAGGATTCCTGTGGTACGACTATCAAAGTAAGAGCTTTGTTCGATCAAGGTTCCTAATCTTTGTTGATTTTGAAATCCCTATGTGAAATGTTGAATTTAAAAAGACTAAGAACTAACGCTTTGTTGACAAAAATCGGCGATAAGGTGGTGAATGTGTAGGCCTTGGTTCGGTTTACATACCGGCCTCACTTTGAATCCAATTATGGTTTGGAGGTTAAAGCTTTGGTGGTACCTTGAATAACGTCTTACAAACGTCTAGCATGCTAGGACTCGGTTAATAACTTGACTTATTTAAAAGGCCTAAATTTGGCCGATCCTGAGTTTTTTAGCCTTGATAAGGTAGACCTATTACTTGGTGCCTCAGTTCATGCAGTGGTCATTGGTAACTCAATTAGAGGAGGTGAAATCGGTCAGCCAATAGCTTTATTTCTCAACTAGGTTGGCTTTTATCTGGGCCAGTTACAGTATCTTCACCGATAAGCACCAGAAGTTCGGTAAACTTTCATACTGTTAAAACTTCCGAGCTCTTTGAATTTGTAAAAAAAATTTGGGCATTTAAGGAGCCACCTCCACTGCCTGGCATCAGTGCTGAGGACACTAAATGTGAGAACTATTTCTCTGCTACTCATCTCAAGTTACCGGACAGTCGTTTTTCAATACGTCTGCCATTTAAGGCTACAGTCGATCATTTGAGAGAGTCCAGTAATAATTCGAATCGAATCACTTTAGTTATGTATAAGCAACCAGAACAAAGGCTCATGAGAAATCCTGAGCTGCGAAGGGCCTATAATACCTTTATGTCTGAATATTTATCTGTGGGACATGCGAGGGAGAGCCCTAATCGTAATCTAGCCGTTAACTTTTTACTACATCACGGTGTTAATAAAATGAATGGTGAAAAACCAAAAATACGGTTTGTGTTTTTAAAAACCGTGAAGGCGTTTCACTGAATTCCGCCCTACATTCTGGCCCAAATTTGTTACATAATTTATTTGAGATTATATTAAAAAGGCGTTTTTATGAATACACCTTTACCTTTTAAGTTTCACGCGTGACTACACCTTCTTACTGAGGTTTTTTTTTATTAATCTGAAGAGCACTGAGCTTGTCTTGATTACGTTAAGTTATTTAATTTATCGTCAATAACCTCCAGGCACTCGAACTTGAACTTGATTTGTAAGGAGAAAGACCTCTCTCGTGGAATTTAAATATTCCATCGGAAATTTTATGTATATATTATGATCACTTTTATCAACTCCCTTGTAAGTCGCATAATCTATACTATAATATGTCACAGCTTTTCCGGGCATTGCACTTGACATATTATTATTTAAAGAATTTGTACATTTATTGTGAGATGTTAAGATTACATTATTTACTCAAGAATGATTGACATTACAAAACATTTTTTAACAAACATCTATTTTTCCTTTTTTTGGAATTTTAAAAGATTTAATTTTTCCTTCTCCTATTTTCAATAGTAAAGATGAAAACATTACATCTACCAAACGCATATTAGTTTTAAGCTCAAAAATTTTGAATGAACGCCGAAAATTTGAGAATTTCATAGTTTCTTTTACTATAGCAATTTTATTTCCATTTTTAACAATGGGACATTCATATTAAAATATCATTGTGTGATCATCAAGACTATAGTTACTTATATAATGACGCTTGTTTTAACGCCTTAGACCATCAAACACAACGTTGCGTTCAAATTTTAATAAAAGTTACTTTGCAAAAGTATTGTATTCTCGCACAATGGCACTTTGCACGGATGCCTCTCCAACACTTATTTTCCCACTCCAGGACAAATTTCCTATAGCAGTACACCTGTATATACTAGGATGCGCATTTGCGATAGAAATACTTGCACTCATCAGCTATGTTTATATAGGATGTATTTATATTTTCTAAGAGAGCGTAGCGAGCGAAGAAAGGGCTCTTTTATGTTAAGATATCATTGTGTGCTCTTTCAGACCATTCAAATAGCATATAATGACTATTTTTTAAATGTCGTAGGCGTTTAAACACAACGTTGTGCATAAAATTTTTTAAAAGTATATTTGCAAAAATATTACATTTTCACAAACTTGTGCACAGCTTGGCTAGGTGACTGGCTAATTTAGGCGGCAGCCAAGGGCTGATCCGTGCGCAAGTTTCATTCTGAAAATAATTAACTCAACCTAAGACTATGCAATTATGTATCTCTTTATTCCGATGTAATAAAATCATCTGATCCTCAGTTAATCTTTGAAAAGAGAGCCCTAGTCAAACTTTTCCTCTATTGCTATCAATAGACTAATGGGATAAGATAGGTTATAGAGAAGTTTTATGGACCACTGCTCTACGGGATAGATTTTGGTGACAACTGTAGGATAAGTAGAGATTATCACCTAGAAGATGCCCGAAGGCCATCTTGTGAGAGAAAACAGTGTTCTCGACGTGTTAAGCTTAGAATTATCTTCGTTAATTGAACTTGAGTTCACAAATGTGTAATTTTAGCAATGAAACTGTTAATTTTTGAACGCAAAATTATGCGGTAGGCCTTATATCCTATAGTAGTATACCTGTATATACTAGGATGCCATTTGCAATGGCACTTATAAGGTATGTTTATGAAGAATGTGTTTTTTTTCTGAGGGAGCGTAGCAACCGAGGAACGGGCACTTTTATATTAGGATATCATTGTGTGATCAAGACTATATCTACGCATTTAATGACGCTTGTTTTAACGCTGCAGGCCTTCAAACGCAATGTTGCGTCTAAATTTTTCAAAAGTTACCTTGCAACGTATTGCATTTTCGCACAATGGCACTTTGCAAGGATGCCTTTTCAACACTCCAGGACAAAATTTTTATAGTAGTACACCTGTATATACTAGAATGCGCATTGGCAATAGGAATACTTGCACTCATCAGCTATGTTTATATAGGATGCATGTTTTTTTTCTTAGACGTAATGTCTAAGGCGTTAAAATACAACGTTGCGCTTAAAATTTTTCAAAAGTTCATTGTGCAAAAACTATTTATTTTCGCACCTTGGCACTTAAACGGGATGCTTCTCCAATACTCATTCACCCCGCCACACCACCCCTCCCCCCATCGTGCGGCTGGATACTAAAGCACGAACAAACATTTTTGAATGCAACGTTGTGCAGAAGACCCTAAAGTGTATATAAAAGAACTTGTAAAAGGGTAAAAATAACTGACAGGACGAAAATTGGGACCAACATGGCTGGCTGACAGCCTGTTTAAGGTCGCAGCAACGAAATGAAAAGTGCGTAAGTTTTAGCATGAAAACTGATGAGTTAATATAAGACTGCGTATGTATTCAGATATTTATGGATTGATATGTTCATCATATACGTACAAAAAAATGTACTTAATGGTTTCCTAAAATGACAATAATTATTGGATTAAATTTAGAATCAATAATATGAAGTTGGAATAAATATTAAATCAATTAAGTGCAAGTACATGATTATGTTAATAAATTTACTATTCTTGAGTAAACATGAGTCTAATAAGACAGCAGAACTTTTAAAGATATTTTTAGATATGTTTAGAAGTATATGGTTAAGATTTACCATAGGAACTCACTAATTTGGGGGTTAGTGGTAAAAAGTAAAATATGTGTATAAACATTTTTTTTTAATGATCAAGTTTCAAAAATAGATTAATATATAAAATAAAACTAAATATTTTTTGAAAAAAAAGTTGTGTATAAGGACCTTATTATAAATTTATAAAAAAAAAAAATTAAAAATTTTAGAAAGCAGGGTCGTGCAGGAGACCCTCAAATTTATCAAGAACGGGTAGTAGAAGTATAAAAAGCATTTACTTAAGGACAAAATTTGGGCGTAGCTTCGCTAGGTGACTGCAGGCTTGTCATCTCACCTGGTGTATGTATGAAATAGGTTCTTTTTCGTACGAAATACGAACGAAATAAATGGAAAAACTTAAAAAGACAATAATTTCTCAAAATCGCTTTAGGGCATAATTAGCAAGTAACAAAGTCCTAAAGTAATCGCAATCAAGAAACATAGTGTGCTGTTGTGTGATTGTGATGATTGAGCGGAACATTATTTATATTGTATTAAGTAAATAACAGAGATCACACCTCCCAGTTGCTGTTCAAGGATTCGATTACCTTAAAGTATATCCCGAAAAAAAAAATAAAGGCAATTAAAACTCACTACGTTTTGTAAATATTATTAGTAAAGGCTATACGTTTTCAAAATATGCACACTGCATTAATTTTAGTAAGTAAAACACATAATCTACACAGGTTATGTTTTGTACTTAAGTTTGTTTACACAGTTTGTAAGTTGTTTTAAACGCACCTAAACTATCTCTGTCTCTCAAATATTTCTTAAGTTGCCTCAGAAAATCAATATGCAGAGACTCTGCACTGTGTTTTAAGAAGTTGGCAAGATAACAATGCTCGAAGTTTTGTTGATCTCCAGAAGGCAGACAGTTTTGCTTTAAGAGGTGACTTTTTCAATAAAATTATTCAAGGCACAATGTAATGCAATATTCATAAATGTGAGGTATTATCTTCCAAGCCACATTGCTCTCTTGCTATTTTCTCCTACAGTACTTGGATCATTAAGTATAATCAAATATCACTACACCCACAAATAAAGTAATATGCCTCATGCGAAGCAGATACCTAACAAGCATAATCATTTACTTCATATAACATTGTTTCTCGGCATTTCATCACAAAAATACAAGAGACCTAAGTTGCCCAGATGGCCGTTTGAAAGCTAAAAATCTATTGTTACAAATTATTAATAATCAGGACGAAAACATTCTTTTGACAAAAAGCCATTTGATCTCAATTCCACATGATCAAATGGCATTTGGATGTTGGACCAGACTTTCTCCATACAATTATCAATGTCCCAAGATGATGCACTATTTATGAATATACAGTGTGATCTTCCAAGCCCCATTGCTCTCTTGCTATTTTCTCCTACAGTGCTTGGAAATATCACTACGCCCACAAATAAAGTAATATGCATATGCCTTATGCGAACCAGTGGGATGCATGATAAGAAGTGGAGCGTCGAGAAACTTTTCTTCTTTGATGTCATGAAGCTCTGACGAGTAGGAGGGTCGCAGCGGTGTACGCAGAAGGATCTGGGCGTGAGCCTGCCTGGAGCCGCCGTCGGTGCAGATCGTGGTGGTAGTAGCAAATACTCCAGGGAGGCCCTGAAGGACTGACGTGGAGGAGGGTTTCGTGTGAACAGCCGTTGCACACGAGTCAGTCGATCCTAAGCCCTAAGAGAAATCCTATGTCGATGACGGTGTTTAACAATTATCCAAAGCACACACCCGTCGGGCGAAAGGGAATCTGGTTCCTATTCCGGAACCCGGCAGTGGAACCGCTTAAAATTTAGGCCCTCGCAAGAGTGTTCGTCAGGGTAATCCAAAGTGACCTAGAGACGGGAGATCCGGGAAAAGTTTTCTTTTCTGCATAAGCGTTCGAGTTCCCTGGAAACATCTGGCAAAAAGATAGGGTTTGGAACGCGAAGAGCACCGCAGTTGTGGCGGTGTCCAGATCTTCCACTCGGACCTTGAAAATTCAAGAGAGGGCCACGTGGAGCTGTCGTGCCGGTTCGTACCCATATCTGCAGCAGGTCTCCAAAGTAAAGAGCCTCTAGTCGATAAAATAATGTAGCTAAGGGAAGTCGGCAAATTGGATCCGTAACTTCGGAATAAGGATTGGCTCTTAGGAGTGAGGCATGCAGGGCTTAGTCGGAAAGCAGGCTGGGCTGACGTGCCGGGCCTGGGCGAGCTTTAACTTTGCGTTGGCTCGCGCGTGCATCGTTGGCGCGTTGTAAGCGTTGGGCCGATGTGAAGGGCGACCGAGCTCGGTACCGTGCCTTGGCCCACCGCGGATCTTCCTTGCTGCGAGGCTTACGTGACGGTTCCGTCTTTGCGTCCGTTTTCTTCGATCGCCATTTCACGCTTAGCTAAGCACTAGAACGGACAAGGGGAATCCAACTGTCTAATGAAAACAAAGCATTGCGATGGCCCTTGCAGGTGATGACGCAATGTGATTTCTGCCCAGTGCTCTGAATGTCAACGTAAAGAAATTTAAGCAATCGCGGGTAAACGGTGGGAGTAACTATGACTCTTTTAAGGCCAATCAAGACCATACGCGCTAGAATCCCGTCCCGGTTACCGTAAATAGCCGCTGAGGGCCGGGGATGAGGAACTTTTCCTTCGAGCTCTTTGCGGTAAAACCAAGAGCACGTCACTAGCAAAATGTGGAATCAAGCAATGCACGTTGGCTCCTCGTTGAACGAAGAATCCCACAAAGAAATGCGCGTGGGAGAACTTATAATTTTTTCTCACTTAGCTGTATACGCGCACAGCAGAAGACCCAGCCGAGGCCGGGTGAGAAGCCGACGTCGTGGCCACCCGTCAGATTAGACCATCATGCATACCTACCGACGTAAAATAACTGGATGACCAATTCCCTTTTTGATTTATACCGGAACCGGCGAGAGTTCTTTAGCCTCTGTATAGGACAACAACACGACCGCAGATGGCAAAAGTCTGGAACCAAATTGGCAAGCAAAACTGCCGTTTTGCACGTATCATTCTGTGCTACCGAAGCCGTGTGTTACATCGCGCCGAACAGCTCTTCGGTATTATTAAGGTCAAAAACTCGCGGCCAAAACATGAGGGCAACGACATAAGAAAGGATTAAGAAGATAGTGGCTAATAACATCAAAGCAAAGCACTTTATCGGCCTTGCCGATTATCTTAGACCAACAGGGATTTCGGGTGAGGAGCAGCCGAACGCCCAAACTAAAATTAATGATGAAAAGTTACAATAATACAGATTTGCATACGCTTCAGGAGGGTTTGGAGAGTCCAAAGCCGGCAGTGGCGAGTGGCTTTGATGCCAGTGTAGCGAACTCGCCAGGGTCGTTATCATGCTACCATAAGGGTAATGCTGACCGCGAGTTCTTGACACTGTCACACGTTATGATCGATGTGCCTTTTACGAAACCCTCCCCATGCCCGGTATGCTTGGCTGGTGGTAGGGATTCTCGATTCATCAATCACACAGAGTTAAACAAACGTCTTCAGCAACAACACGGTGCAGTCAAAGCAAAGTGGCGGTGTTTGGGCTGTGATGAATCATTCCTTAAGTGCCACGCCTTTAGCTGCTACACGCTACATTGTAAGGGGCCGATCGCTGTTCCACTGCTGCAGTTTGGATGCATCAAATGTGAAAACAGCTTTAGCACACAGATTGGGCTCTCGCAACATGAAAGGCACGAGCATCCAACACTCCGAAACGAAAAGAGACAAGCAGCAGCGGAGAGGACCCCAGAGAAGAAAGGAAAACCGCTCACGGTCTGGACTTCGGCGAAGGAGGCTCTGCGTTTAGAACTAGAGTCACAGCTTAATGGTGCTAGGTTTATTAACATTGCAATTCACGAAATAATGCAAACCAAAACCGCCAAGCATGTTCGTGACAAGCGAATCCTACTTCACAAAAGGAAAAATTCTGGTCCTCCATCGCCACGAGCAGCACCACCGACTGACAGCTCGGATTCGGAAGATGGAGAGACGATCGCAGATATCGACATAGACAACCACTGTATTGTCACCGCCGACGTGCACCAGAGAAACCACGACAGAAAGGTTGTTGACTCGTCCGAGGAGTCAAGCGATGACGAGATATTTGTAGACGCACTGGAGACCCTGGATCACGCAACGCAACGAGAAGGCTGGATAAAAGCCTTAGCAGAGGCAGTGCTGCTGTATACAGCGAGTAAGGATGAAGCTGCGTAGACCTCGTGGGTTACCAGATACGATGAAATGACGACGCTCACAGTTAATATTGCTGAGGTAAACTCATTATATAAAGAGTTAGTCGTATTAATGCTGGCAAAGAGCAACCAGCCGATGACAACAGAGATCCGAAGACAGCGGGAAGGGGAAAGAAAAGAAACAAAAGGGGAAGGTTTGCACAAGGAAGAACAGGCAGAAATAATAGAGGGTCTGCCAGGCACAGTGAGCGACTGAGGTACGCCTTTGCCAGATGCCAGGATCTGTATAACAATAATACAAGAAAACTGGCAGACATGATAGTAAGCAACGACCTATCGCTACTGCACAAAACCAAGCTCCCTAGCTCAGAGCAAATAAAGGAACTCTATTCCAACCATTAGGGAGTTACTGATCCGCCAGACGTGCCATTTAACGCAATAGGGATCCACACCGCACCAATAGACAGAGTCTTCGTGCCCGTCACAGTTGGTGAAATGCAATGGAAGATCTCAAGAATCAAAGCCAAAAGCGCATTAGGGCTCAACAGGATTGCACGAGGCAACCTCTCGGGACCCACTAAGGCCAAGGCGATGGCTAAACTATACAATTTGTTTTTATTACATAAAATATACCCGACATCTTAGGGCGTCAATAGAACGACCCTCATACTAAAGGGTTCTAAAGATCCCACAGATGTCAAAAATTGGCGTCCTATAACGGTCAGCTCAATGATCAGTAGTGTTCTTTGCGCTGATTGATAAGAGACTAGAAGCATCGTCACTCAACATGTAAGACAAAAGGGTTTTGCGAACGAAAATGGATGTTATGCCAATACCTAAACACTAGGCTCGGCAATTACAGAAGCAAAGAAGAATGTAACCACATTTACAGTCGATGATGTGGCCAAGGCACTTGATACCGTGCCACACCCGTCCATAATACCTGCCTTTATTAGGAAGGGTGTACCAGAAGTCATGGCGAAATATGTCAGGGATATGTACAATCACTGCACAACAAAAATTAGAGCAGATGATGATGAAGTTGAGATAGAACTAAGGAGAGGGGTCTTACAGGGAGACCCACTCTCCCCACTACAATTTAATCTGGTCGTCAAACCACTCATTAAGAAACTGCACAATAAGACAGAAGGTATCTCGACTGGTGGTCTTAACCTGGCAGCAAGTGGATTCGCCGACGACCTCGTTAGCGCAGCAAAGAATGCAACGGAAGCCTCACAGCAGGTACGGATTGTGGCTGACTTTTTCGCCAACTCAGAATGGAATTATCGATTCCCAAATACTGTGCATTAAAAATTATCCCTAAGGGTAAGTCTTGGTACGTTTATGACCCAGGTCTAAAAGTCAGAGGTATAATAGTACCAGGACTACAGGCGGACGAAATAGTTCGATACTTGGGCACAAGCGTAAGCGCTTGGAGAGGGCTCATAACTGGCTTTGAGTTGGAAACCTTCAGAGAAGTCCTTCTTAGAGCAAGATGCCTGCCACTCAAGCGACTTCAAAAGATTCTGAATACAAGCTTGTTGCCTAGGTATACGTATGGCCTTATAGCCTGCCAACCATCACGCTCGACGCTGCAAAAGATCGATACGCTGTTGCGTGGTGAATTCAAAAAATTATTACACATAAGCGAGATAACGAGTACGCCATGTTAACACGTACCTCGTAAACATGGTGGGCTGGGCCTAATAAATACGAAGAAAATGGTGATGATTGCTGTTTTACGAAATGGGATCGAAGCCATGAGCTCCAAAGATTTAATTCTCCAAGAAGTCATGGCATCTGACAAAGTACAGACAAAGCTGTAAGAATATGCTGGAGTGCTGGACATCGCATGGTTGTTTACAATCAAGAAACTGGATAAAAAGAAGAAAGAGATCAAAGACTCGGCCTTGAGAGATTGGGCAGCGCAAAGTCTTCAAGGCCAAGGAGCACTTTTATATAAGAACCCGAGCTGCAACGAGTGTCTCACACAGCCGGGTCTCATGAAGCATTCACGAATAGTAAATACTATCAAATTCAGAACAAACACAATCACGACAAGAATGAATCTAAAATACTCTACCGCAGCTGGAAATTATGCATTCAACACGAAATGTAGTAAATGCGGAACGGAGTACGAGACGTTGGGCCACGTGCTGGGAGAATGCATCGTCACAAAAGAAAAAAAGAATACATCGTTATGACGAACTCAAGGACTTCATTGCGGAAAAACTTGCTAAAACGAGTGCAGTACTCGTAGAGCAGACCTTTACCAAAGGTGATAAAAAGTTCAGACCCGACATCGTTGTCAAAATGAACGACGATGCGGCTATAATCCTTGATGTCGCAGTGAGGTATTAAGTGGGAAACTCTTAGAGCAAGCAGCTCAAGAAAAGATCCTAAAATACAGTCAAAAAAGAAGATCTACAAGAGAAGCCTTAATAACAAAAACAGCAAGAGTGCTGCCGATAGTGTTTGAATCAAGAGGAGGCTTTCGCGGCGACGGCGCAGGTGATAGCCAAACGCCTCGTCATCTAATTAGTGACGCGCATGAATGGATTGAAGAGATTCCCTTTGTCCCTATCTGCGATTTAGCGAGACCACTGCCAAGGAAACGGGCTTGGAAAAATTAGAGTGGAAAGAAGACCCTGTTGAGCTTGACTCCAGTCTCGCACTGTAAAGAGACATGAGAGGTGTAGCATAAGTGGGAGACAAGGAAGCGTCAAAAGTGAAATACCACTACTTTCATCGTTTTTTTACTTACTCAGTTAGGCGAAGCGCGTGTGCCGTGGACCTCGCGTCCCGGCTATCACGGTGTTCTAGAGCCAAGCGTGTGGGAGTGGCGTAAAGCTGTATGTCTTTTCGTTCGCTTCGTGGTTCTCGCAAGGGAATCCGGGGTGGATAGAAAGCATCAGTCGGATCGCCGTTTATACTCCCGCGTAATCCGATTCGAGGACACTGCCAGGCGAAAAGTTTAATTAGGGCGGTACATCTGTCAAAGAATAACGCAGGTGTCCTGAGGCCAGCTCAGCGAGAACAAAAACCTCGCGTAGAGCAAAAGGGCAAAAGCTGGCTCGATCTCGATGTTCAGTACGCATAGAAACTGCAAAAGCACGGCCTATCAATCCTTTTCACTAAAAGAGTTTTCAGGAAGAGGTGTCAAAAAAGTTACCGCAGGGATGACTGGCTTGTGGCAGCCTAGCGTTCATAGCGATGTCACTTTTTGATCCTTCAATGTCGGCTCTTCCTATCATTCCAAAGCAGAATTTGCCAAGCGTCGAGTTGTTCACCCGCCACCAGGGAACGTGAGCTGGGTTTAGACCGTCGTAAGACAGGTCAATTTTTTAGATATTAATCCTGCTTAGTACGAGAGGAACCGCAGGTGGTACGAAGCTACCATCCGTGGGATTATGCCTAAACGCCTCTAAAGCCGCATCCTTTCTAGTCAAAGGTAGCAACGATATATTTTTTTTTTTTTTATATTAAGCAACGATATATTTAGGGGTCTCATGAGTCGAAAGGCTTGGAACAATGTAAAACTTTTTATTACTAGGTGATCCGGACTCTTTTAGGAGGCCGGCTCATCGCACGGGCCCGAATTGCCGTACGACGTTTACAAAATTGCCGTCGGCCTAAAGATCTCACCGAGCGAGTCGGGGATTAACGTCTGACGGTCGGCCATGGATTTTTAAAACCAAGTTCGACGTCAAGACTCGGAGTCTTCAGCAGACGACTTAGGTACATAGCGGGATGTTGTACTCGATATAGCAGTTATAACGCTGCGATCTGTTGGGACTCAACCCTTGGCTTGGGGATTCGCTATGTCGGTTAGACAAGACCCCAAATTTCGAACTCTGAAGCAAAATTTAAGAAAGATCCGTGTGTAATCTTTGACTATTACTCAGTCCACTAGTTCCTATGAGCTTCACTCCATCTGATGAATCAAAAAGAGGGAATGAAGTAGACAGTATAGTAAAAAGATAATGATGATAGTGATCAAGGATAGAAGAGAATCGTATAAGACCAAAAAAGTAGCAGAAAAATTAAAGGAAGAGAAAAAAAAGAGAAGGAAGACAGGTAGATAGGAATTAAGAAAAGAAAAAAAAAGGAATAAAAGTGAAGAAATGCGCGTAAAAAAATTAAAGAATAAAAAAGGAAATACAAAGGAAAAAAAAAAAAAAAAAAAAGGAAAGAAAAAAAAAAAAAAAAAAAAGGAAGAGGAAAGAAAAAAAAAACCAACGGACCCAACACCAAAAAAAAACCAATGACTGAAGCAATGCGCGTGAAAAGGCTCGAAAGGACCCGAGCGTCCGTCGTTTGAAACAATGCGCGCGGGGAGGCTCGAAAGGACTTAGGCGTCCGTAGATCGAAGCAATGCGCGTATGACGGCTCAAAAAGACTCAGGCGTCCCTTGTTCGAAGCAATGCGCGTAAGGAGGCTCAAAAAGACTAGAGCATCCGTCGTTCAGAGCAATGCGCGTAAAGAGGCTTGAAAGGACTCGGGCGTCCGTCGTTCGAAGCAATGCGCGTGGGGAGGCTCGACAGGACTTAGGCGTCTGTCGTTCTAAGCAATGCGCGTAGGAAGGCTAGAAAAGACTCGGGCGTCCGTTGTTCAAAGCAATGCGCGTGAGGAGGCTCGCAAAAACTCGGGCGTCCGTCGTTCGAAGCAATGCGCGTGGGAAGGCTCAAAAAGACTCAGGCGTCCGTCGTTCGAAGCAAAGCGTTCGGGAAGGCTCGAAAGGACTCGGGCGTGTTAAATGATGTAGCATGCTCATCTTATCTACAAGTACTGCGTGATGTTTGATATCATCTTTTATATTGCTTTGAAGAAGAATCAATCAATAACACTTGTTCTGCCTTGTGAATAACAACCAATAGGATTGGTAATGTCATGTCACAAAAGCCAAATAGCGGACGATATTGTATGTCCTTGGTGGGGACGTATCGTCGGTACGTACAGGGCTAGAGGTACGGCAAAAACTCAGGCATACAACTGGTATCGAGATGCGAGAACGAGCAAAGGAGAAAGGAACTGTCGTGTCCGTAAAGCAGGGTAGCGGACTAACTTGTATGCCCTTGTTAGGAACGTATCGTCGCTTTGATGCTTTAGAGGGGTGGGTGCTCTAACGAATGACGGTCTCACATGTCTGGCACGACCTAGGTTAACATTTGACATGTTGTGACGTCGTCTTTGGTCCACGATTTGTATCAACTTGAGCTTTTATTCCATATAAGTGTTATAGGGGGCTTTGTCACACCGCGTCAAACGGCACTTCAAGACTTATATAACGTTCCGCATTTATGCGAGCCGAACTTTAATTTCTGCTGCATAACCGTGGATCAGCGTCTCCGACCGAATGGTTCTAAAGCGGCTCGTGCCTCTGGCGCTGCCGTGCCGCCGCTTGCCTCTAGTGCTAATCTGCGGTACGTTGATTACTAAGCATCGACTCACTGGATTCCAAGCGAGAATTAAATTTATTTTGAAACGTTCACCATAACGTTGAATATTGTCATTTTTTCAATGATTCTATCATCGGGTGTTTTTACTCATCTCTCGTCAGAGACTGATGATCGTCGAGCGATAATACTAGTGGTTTTGCTGCGTACTACTAAGGCATCTCGGAGCGTACCGTGCATCCCAATCTTTGATCGTTTACGCAAGGCTTGTCTTGGCTGCGTCTTCGTTTTGCCTTTGGTCGAGCGGTGGCGACATCGTGCTGGTGACGAGTCCTTGTGGGCGGTACGAATGGAAGCATATTATGTGCCACGGCAGTTATAATTTTACCATAATTACGTAAGTGTCTGGTGTAATGTTGCATAAAATGACGCGATTTCACGAAGACACGAACGTATTTAAATACGACGAGAATCAGGGTTGGGGGCGCGTCGTCGTCTTTAGTTCTTTTCCGTCGTATGCTGCGCCTTGAAATTTGTTTTAAGGCCGCAGCAGAGAGCAATCGGTGAGCATAGTACGGAGCTCCCTGGTTGATCCTGCCAGTAGTCACATGCATGTCTCAAAGATTAAGCCATGCATGTCTCAGGGCATGCCAAATGAAGGTGACACCGCGAAAGGCTTAATAAATCAGTTACAGTTCGTTGGATCGTACCCACATTTACTTGAATAACTGTGGTAATTCTAGAGCTTATACATGCAAACCAGAGTCCGGACCAGATATAGAAGAAACGTTATCATTAGATCAAACCTAATCGGGGGCGCAGTCGCGTTTACGCGTGTGCTCTCGTCTATTGTAAAAGTTCGTGGTGACTCTGAAAAACTTTTGGCTGATTGCACGGTCTTCGTACCGGCAACGCATCTTTCAAATTTCTGCCTTATTAACTGTCGAAGGTAAGTGCTACAATTACCAGGGTTGTAACAAGTAACGGAAAATCAGGGTTTGATTCCGAAGAGGGAGCCTAAGAAATAGCTACTACATCCAAGGATGGCAGCAGGCACACAAATTACCCACTCCCGGCACGGGGAGGTAGTGACGAAAAATAACGACACAGGACTCATCCGAGGCCCCGTAATCAGATTAAGTACACTTTATATCCCTAAATAATGAGCCATTGGAGGGCCAGTCTGGTGCCAACAGCCGCGGTAATTCCAGCTTCAATAGCGTATATTAATCTTGTTGCGGTTAAAAAGCTCGTGGCTGAATCTGCGTGCCACGCTGTCGGTTCATCGCTCGCGATGTTCAACTGATTAGATTGTGGGACGTACTACCGGTGGGCTTAGCTCGAGTGTGCGTCGCGCACGTGTTGGCGTTGCGACTTAACGGTCGCTTGCTAGCGCGCTGCGTGGGTGCGCAAGGGCGGCCTAACTAAATCCCATCGCTATGCTCTTTATCAATAAGGTGGGCCGGTACGTTTGCTTTGAACAAATCAGAGTGCTTAAAGCAGGCTTGGTAACGCCAGAATACCAGTGCATGAAATAATAGAATAGGACCTCGGTTCTATTTTGTTCGTTTTCGGGACCCTAAGGTAATGATTAAAAGGGACAGATGAGGGCATTCGTATTGCGACGTTAGAGGTGAAATTCTTGGATCGTCGCAAAACAGAGAGAAGCGAAAGCATTTGCCAAAAATGTTTTCATTAAACAATAACGAAAGTTATAGGCTCAAAGGCGATCAGATACCGCCCTAGTTTTAACCATAAACGATTCCAGCTAGAGATCCGTCGATGTTCCTTCGATGACTCTACGGGAAGCTTCCGGGAAACAAAAGCATTTGGGTTACGGGGGAAGTATGGTTGCAATGCTTAAACTTAATGGAATTTACGGAAGGGCACCACAAGGAGTGGAGCCTGGGGCCTAATTTGACTCAACATGGTAAAACTTACCAGGCCCAGGCACTGAAAGGATCGACAGATTAATGGCTCTTTCTTGATTTTGTGGGTGGTGGTGCAAGGCTGTTTGTAGTTGGTGGAGCGATTTGTCTGGTTGATTTCGATAACGAACGAGACTCTAAATTGAAAAATAGGCGTTACTTCTGGTATCTTGAAGGCCGAGGCCCCGTCGTATGCTTTGTGCGGTGTTTTTTGGCAACATTTGCGTCGCGCAGGACTGGCGGTGGTATTTGGCTCTTACTACCGACGCACACAAAAATCTTTTTAGAGGGATAGGCTACGTATAGCCGCACAAGATTGAGCAATAACAGGTCTGTGACGCCCTAAGATGTTCTGGATCGCACGCGCGCTACACTAGAGGAATCAGCGTGTCCTACTTGGCCGAAAAGCCCGGGTAACCCGCTAAACCTCCTTCGTGCTAGGGATCAGGGCTTGCAATTATTCCCTATGAACAAGGAATCCCAGTAAACGCGAGGCATAAGCTCACGTTGATTACGTCCCTGCCCTCCGAACACACCAGTGCTGCCGCAAGTGATAAAATTACTAATCATAGTACAGGCGCTCAATATTAAGGTGATGGTACCATGACTAGTAATTCTATCACTCGTGGCCGCACTGGTACACACCGCCAGTCGCTACCATCGATTAAATAATTTAGTAAGGTCTTCGGACTGGCGTGCGGCAACGTACTCGTTGCGTTGCCGATTGCGTTGGGAAGATGACCAAACTTGATCATTTAGAGATAATAAAAGTCGTAACCAGGTTTCCGTAGGTGATCCTGAGGAAGGATCATTAACGTTCGCACGGAAGCGCGCAATGTCTGTTCGTCAAAAATGTAGTTTTGGTTCTTTTTCTCTTTCTCTCTCGGTTCGCGAGTGCCAAGAGTAGAGAATAGATATAGGCCAATCTAACATGTAGGACGCAACGATCAAACGAGAAAATGACTATTTTGAAACTTGTGCGGAGACGGATCGTCCTTAGTCTGTTTACAAACGTAGCGATCGATCGTCTCCTTGACCAGAGTCTTGCCCGTAGTGACCTCGCTCCCGCTTGGGCTTTTGGCGCAAAAAGGTTTGGTCAACAGAAACGCGTGCGTTCAAGGTTTTTGGATGACATTACGCCCCGTTGAGCCGAGATTCTGTTACATAGTTATGAATTCAACTACGTAAAAGTTACCTCAATTATCTATCGATTTGTCGTCTGATTCGTGGCGCTTCAACGCCGTTGTATGCTCATTCGCTTGCTTGCTCGCTCTATTTCTCTCTTTCTCTTCAACTCTCTTGAAAATGTAGTTGAAATTGACTAGCAGTGTAAAATAGCAGCAGCAGCAGTATTTTATGGCCCACGAAGCAAAGTAATGGTCAAAAGCACTTTGCCTCGTGAAAATTAGTCTGAAAAACAAAACAAAAACTTCTTCAGGCGAATCTTTCAGCGTGGCTGAAAAAAAACAAAAGGAGAAAAATTACAAAACTTTTTGAATTGTCAAAAGACAAGAATCAAAAAAATTATCACCCTGAACGGTGGATCACTTGTCTCGAGGGTCGAAGAAGGACGCAGCTAATTCTACGTCATCTTGTGAACTTTAGGACACATAAACATTAACACTTTGAACGCACATTGCGATCCTAGTATATATTTCCTGGACTAAGTCTGGCTAAGGGTCGTTTGATAAATTCAACCAGACTGCTTGTCCTGTAGTTTTGATGTGTCTGAGCACAAATCAAATTTTACAAGGGCAAGCGAATTACTTAGCGTTCGTATAAAATACGTCGCTTGAAATGAACGCTACATAAGAGCAACAATATATATAAATATATATATATATACATATATATATATCCGATAGTGCTGTTTGGAAAAAAAAGACCAGAGTCGAAAAAACAGTAAATTACGTTAAAAACGGTCGATAACGTCGTTGCGTCGTAATAGTTGTTTCTCAAGCATGCCGTTGTTCATTCATACGTTCGTTCGAGTCCAGGAGCTCTTTTGCAGATGACACAAAAAATTATCCAACGGGCGGTCCGACGGTACGTACACGAGCGTGTGCAAAGCGCAAGAAAAAAAATAAAAAGCAACGGCAACAAAAAAAGCTGGAAAGATTTGTTCTATCGGAATATACACACCTCTGGATTATCGTTACTGCTCGTTTGGTGTGTGCACGTTTAAAAGAGAATAAAATATGTAAAATCATTTTTAATTATTATTATTATTATTATCACTGACGACCTCAGAGCAGGCGAGATTACCCGCTAAATTTAGGCATATTATTAAGCGGAGGAAAAGAACCTAGCAAGGATTGCCTAAGTAGCGGCGAGCGAACAGGAAAAAGCCCACCACTGAATCCCACGGTTCTGTCGTAGGGAAATGTAGTGTTTGGGAGAGTTCGATTATCCCGTGGGGTCGTTACACGTCCAAGTCCATCTTGAATGGGGCCACTAACCGGTAGCGGGTGCTCGCACAAGGATCTACCACTATGTCCAGAGCATCTAGCACCCCCTGGTTCTCGAGTGAAGAAGTTGCTGACGACCTTAGATAATAAAAAGCGGTACATCATTCATTATCGAAGTCTCAAACAGGCCCTTAAGTATGGTTTG
>JAPYYV010002502.1:0-20888 GCA_030522625.1 Copidosoma aretas
TTTCAAATTTTCATTGTAATCGTTAAACAGCGTTAGACAGTTATCTATTTCATTTTCGTTAATTATCAAAATACAATCATCTACATACCGTTTATAACACAATATTTTTTTCGAGAGAATATTCAGGCAGTGTGACTCCAAGCACTCCAGTGCAAGGTCACCGAACCAAGGGCTGTAACATCCACCCATTGGTGCTCCCAAGACCTGCCTAAAGAATTTGCCATCAAACATAAAATAAGTCGAGCTCAGAAATAAATTTATAGAATTTTACACCTGACGGGATGTAAGCCCCGGCTCACTTGAACTCTGATAGAAGAGATTGCTACTTACAATTAGATATCTTATAAGCCCCGGCTCACTTGAACTCTGATAGAAGAGATTGCTACTTACAATTAGATATCTTAAGGAGGCTCCGTCATAAAAACTTCCAAAAAGATATACATCACATTGTATGAATAAAGGTTCGCTGAATCAAATGCAGACCTTATTTATATTCGAAATCGGTCAAAATCTTGAGAAATTCGAGCTCAAAGTTTCAAGTCATGCGTGTATTTATATGGGGCATAGTAGGGGAATGAATTAATTCAGTCTACAAAAAGCCAAACGTAAATATTTCCGCAGAACAAATTTATACGGTTTAAAGCGGAAGTCTTCCTCTCTCATATGCCGTGAGGAAAAAAGGGGGTGATCGGTTAATATTGGGAGATATTTCTAAGATAAATGAGAGAATATCAGTTGCTTCCGACAGAGGACAATATAATATACCTATATACTTGGGGTCATCAGCTATTATACCGACACTGCTGTCTGCGCATTACAGTGCTGAATTGGAATCTTATGCGCATAGGTAAAAAAAGACCCATCAAAACAATGACTTTTTTTCCATAAAAAATTAAGGTTTTACGTATAAATATCATACTTGCTGGTTTATATTTCACCAAAAATAAAAAAATGATTTTTAAACATGTTATTTAGTTAGAAATCAAAAGTTGATTTATTATTCGTCTTGGATTTTAGCGGTAGTCGTCGGAGCCCTCTTAAGTACCAACGCTCTCTTCTACGCAAGAAAATTAAATCGTATTTTTGACACCATGCGTAGACATGGCTTCGCCGGACCCCGGTTTTAAACTGCGTGAAAACTTGTGACTTATGCGCTGTTTATCGTAAACTATTCCATATAATATGTCTTAAGTCCGCTATATTCATAATTTATACCCAGTTTGGATTTTTTCTGAATCTTATACTATATGTCAGCCACACTTCGGTAACAGCCGTTCATTAAAATGTTAATTTAGTAAACAATCCATTGCATGTATATATGAGCACGTCCACGCGGAACCAGCCAATCGGCGAGTGCGGCGCATTTTTTCAGTAGAACACGCTCTGTTCAACTCACTCAAAGAGTAAGGCAACTCACTAAAAACAATATCCAAACACACAAATCGATAGATTTTGATCTGCTCTTTCCAATGGTTGATTGGTTTTTCGATTAAATCTTTTTTATACAGAGATAATTACAATTGAAGTTCTAAGCGTTATTGCGGAAAAATGGATTTTTTGACAATTTTTTTTCCTTGCACTATTTGAAAGAGCAAGTCTTAAACTACAATCATATAAATTTTTAAGTTGGGAGAGAAAAATGTAAACGAGTAGCAAACAAATGAAGATGACTGTGCATGGTCAAATTGATATCGATATGTATAGAAAAATCACAGGAACGCCGCGCCGTATAGGTCTGCGCTCATAACCAAGCAATTGAAGAAATACGTACTATACATATCCCCTGACCACGGGCTGCCTTCTTTTTTTGTTTACCACTCGTTTATCTTTTTCATTTCCAAATTCAAAATTTAGGGATTGTAGTTTAATACTTGCTCTTTCGAATGTTGCAACAAAAAAACATTTTTTCAAATGCATTTTTCCGCAATAACGCTTTGAACTTCAATCGCGATTTTCTCTATGAATCACTGAAAAAAGCAGATCAAAATATATCGATTTGATTGTTAAAATATTATTTTTAGTGAGTTATCTTCCTCTGTGAGCGAGTTGAAAAGAGCGTGTTCTACTGAAAAAACGTGCCGCGTGCGCCGGGTAGCTGGTTCCGCGTGGACGTGCTCATATACAAATAATGAATATCGTCGAACATCAAATCGGTCGAATATAAATAATTGTCTATTCAATCAAATTTTCTGTGCTTATGCATAGATGTTTTATCGACGTTCCTAAGCGCATTTTATTTCAAAACCAACGATTTTTGTCAAAAAATTGTCAAGGAAACATCAGCAGATAAATAAGAAAAAGATTCACTTTGGCTTGGACTCGAACCCAGACCTCCTCTATTTCAGGAAGGCGCGTTAACCGATTTCACCATTGAAGCCTCGGCATGCGCTTCTTTTCATTGCTTTATTGTGTGTAGATTTCAGTTAATCGCAAATTCATGTTTGCACTTAATTTTCGTCCATACATCATAATATTCCAATGATTTCAAATAAGTCGAATATACATAATTGACTATACCATCAAATTTTTTGAGCTTAAAATTACATATTTTATTGACCCTCTTCAGCGCGTGAAATTGCGTTAACAAGATATTGGAATATAAGCGCAAAAAATTTCATAGTAAAGTCAGTTATTAATATTTTAATTTTTTGAAAGCATCAACTATCATGGTGTGTAGCCGGAAAAATAATACATACATAGTAAAATATTATTTATATTTTAATTAATAAAGCCACTTTTGAGCAAGTGTTTAGTCAACATTATCAATTCTTCATTGAGTTACGAGACATTGCTTGAAAAATCTCGCGTACGTTTACCTTCTGCCTTCTGCATCATTCGCAAATGATACAAAGTTTAGACGTATGAGTATAGACTTACATCCTTATTATTTTATGCAGTTTTTTCAAGACAATTAGAAAACGGCAGGATGGCGTCTTATAATAAGATTGCTGTCATAGATTACCTTAAAATTCAAACCATCATTATTATGATTCTTTTACATATGTGGATATAGCAATTCTTTAGTAAATTTTGTGATTCTTTTTTTTTAGCATTACGCCCAAGTGGTGTAAGTAAACGAATATAATCTTTTTTGCTCAGTGTAATAACTCGATACTCATATTACTCGAATGGATAACTTGAGTTCAAGTTCAAGTGATATCACAAGTTTCTATTTTACTTACGTCTCTATCTGTCTGTCTGCCTGGCAGTTCAGTCTGTCTGTTTGTCAAGGACAAACTGTGCGATAAATTTGGCGATCAGTTCCTTATATGCAATCAAGCTGCAATTTCACACACATCTTCGATTTTAAAGACGCTAAACCATAATATATTTAAATCATGGTAAATTAAATAGCAAGGCGCAAAAAATATATCGATTTACCCTTTTACTTGCAAATTCCATCGCTGTGAGCTACAAATTTACGAGTATAACAATTAGAATACAATGAGCAGTATTATGCTGTATAAATTCCAATACGGGAGCCAATACGAAATGGCGGACTGCCTTTCATTTGACGATATCTCTGACATGAGTAATGAATGAACAGGTACAGCAAGTAGGATACGCAATATAATGTCATTGAAAATCTAATACGGTAGATGACACAAAATGGCTGATTTCCTTCTTCCTCAAAACTTTCTCCACATAGGCATAAAAAAACATGAGTGTTGACTAGATCATGTTAATGTAATAATGAAGCAAAAATGTTTCAACACCTTTGACAGATCATAAAAAAATCTAGAGCCTTAAGAAAGCTCATAATAGATTCAAGAGGAAAAAATAGATTAATAAAAAAAGTTTTCAAAAAGCAGCTTTGATTTGTTGATGCTATACTCGACTTTTCCGAACAGAATTATTTTCAACGTATGTGTGTGTATGTGTGCAAGTATACTGCACCCACATACGCATATGTATTTCCTCCATACCAAGTTAGTTCAGACTCTGTTAAAATTCATACTTGTTGCCTCCACTATGGAGCGCGGAGTGTATAGGAAGTAAAATTGGAAGAAAAGGGGAAAAAAGAAGGGGAATCGTTTCGACCTTGATTGTTAGCTGGGACTCGTCAGTGTGGCGCTAGCGACCTAGCCACATACAAACACAACTAATTTTGGCACTGATACGCATATCAAACGCGAGGGTGAGACTGATATAGTGTGTCAGGAATAGACATTTTTTTAATCGCATGCCGAGGTATAAATTCGAATCAAAATAAATTCCCTCACTCACTCATTCGTAAATCAAATATATTGAAATTTATAGAACACTAATACTACTCTATTATTACTAAAATAATCACTTTTAACGTGGGTGTGTGTGTGCAAGTATCTACACATGCATACGTATTTCCTCCATAGCAAGCAAGTCCAAACTCTGTTGAAATTCACACTTGGCGCCTCCACAATAGAGCGGGGAGTGCATAGGGAAGGAAAATTTGGAAAAAAGAGAAGAAGGAGCTGGGGCTTTATTACAGTGAATTTAAGCACATTTGGATGTATTTTCATCTTCTGCACATGCGCAGAAGTTCCAAATGGATTTCTGCACATGCGCAATCAATGAAAAGTGCACCTCTGACTTTTCTGTGATAAAGCCCCTGGGACTCGTCAGTATGTTGTGCTAGAGACCTAGTCACATAGGTATACAGCGAATACTTGCACTGATTCGCGTCTTAACCGCGAAAATGAGATTAATATAGTGTGTGAGGAATTGATATTTTTTCAATCGCATGCCAAGATTTAAATTTAAATCAAACTAAACCTACGTATACGCGTATCAGTGCAAGTATTAGTTGTATTCGTATGTGCAAGATCGCTGTCGCACCACCCTGATAAGTCACAGCTAGCTATGAAGGACAAAATGATTCCCCTCCTTTTTCCCCTTTTTTTCCAATTTTTCTTACTATGCATTCTGCCTTCTACACTGCCGTGGAGGCAAGTATGAATTTCAACAGAGGTTGGACTTTCTTGGTATAGAGGACATAAGTATGCATGTGTAGGTGCAATATACTTGCACACATACACACGTAAAATAATAATGTTCGAAAAAATCGAGTACAGTATCGGTACTGCATATATTTGAATATATTGAATTTAGGAACAAGTAAGTACGGGAGTTTAGTTTGATTTTATTCATTTATTGAACTTGGGATTGTATTGGTCACCAAGGGCCGTACCTACATGGTGCTTAGCTGATTTGGAGTACCGAGTTACAATCAACTCACTAGCACTCGAAGAGATTTCAGTACAAAAATCAGAAAAAGTTTAGGGATATTTCCCAAAGCTCTGAGACGCCCACAATATTCGTACGTTGTTTTATTTACCCAGAAAATGCCATAACCTTATTAGTTACGGAATTGATAACTTTAATGAACAAAAATCTGCTATGAATTTTCGCAAATACATACTTTTTTAATGTAACATTATTGTCTTATGTCTCAGAAATATGCATATATAATTTTAGATCATGATATGCATTAGGAATATTTAAGAGGCAAATTTTGTAAAAATGCTTCGTGTATTTGGAGGCTTCTTCATCACATTGTTGTTTACATCTTTCTTTAAAACTATCCTCGAAACATGGGGCCTTAAAGTGCTGTTTCTTGAGAATTAAAAAAGGGTTCTTTTAATTACTTATTCATTGAAACGTTATTGTTGCAATCATGGTTTTTTTTGTCGAAATAAGTAGAAAAATTTCGATAAACGTGTACTTTCCTATGTGTAGCATATTTTTCTTCTTATTTTGTAAAAAAAACACGATTGCAACAATAAAAGTCAATGAATACGTAATTGAAAAAAAGCTTATTTAATTCTAAAGAGAATACCACCTTAGGGTCCCGTCTTTTGAGAATAGCTTTATAGATATTAACAACAATGTGATGAAAAAGCTTCAAAACTACGGCGCAAAGAATTTAAAAAAAATTGCGTCTTAAATTTGTTCTGATGCATATTGTGATCAAAAATTTAATATGCCTATTCTTTGGAGATGAATAAATAATGGTGTATTATAAAAGTTTGAATTTTCGAAAATTCGTGGTAGACTTTTGTTCATTGAAGTTGTAAATTCCGTAACTAATGAGATTATGGCATTTTCTGAGTTAACAAAAGAACGTACGAAGTTTCTACGAATATTGCGGGAATCTAGGGGCCGCGAGGAACATCCCTGAATTTTTTCTGTTTTTTATATTGAAAACTCTTCGAGTGCTAGTGAGTTGATTGTAACTCGGTACTCCGAACCAGCTAAGTGCCATGTAGGTACGGCCCTTGGGGTCCGATACAACCTTAATGGTAGACAGTTTTTTTTTCTTCTCAAAATTATCTGTATTAGCATGTAAATAAAAGCTTCTAGCACTGAAATTACAAATTTTTATGTTATAGTTAAGAAATAAAATAAATATTTTATAACATTTAATCATATTTGTAGAAGTAGACGAGGCTGACATCAGCGAAAAAGCGTCGACACGTTAGTAATAAAAAATAAGCACTGAAAATTTGGCTTTTTATTTAATATTAAACGTTATTCCTAATAAGAAGTAGGGCATAAAAGGAGCTGTTTATCAGTATGATTTATACAACATTTGAAGTAAAATATTATGTGCACTTCAATGTTTTAGACACTAAAACGTCAGTGCAATTTTTACATACACACCCGAACGCCCCAAGCTTATCCGCTGTGTGCAAGTGTATTGGCGCCATCTGATGCCAGAATAGTGCAGACTTGCAGGATATTTAAGGACTGAATGCACTTTCGATCGCAAATAATTCAAGTTTACGGACTCATTAGAATGCTGAACGTGAAATCCATGAGAGTTACAATAACTGTAAATATTGCTGTTGTTCGGAGTGTAAAATGTGGAAGCAAAGAGTTATACCAACGTCTGTAATGACGAAATAAAGTCGACGTAAAAGCCATTAACATAACCTTGATTTCGTAGTATCAAAGCAAAACGAACTGAGCTGGCCCGTGAAGTGACGTGACTATGACGTGAGTGACTGTAAATGATGCCTTCATCGAGTCATGTTAGCACGTCACTCGCTTTATTTTAATCACTGTCATTCATCTGCTGCGTTATGATCTTCACTTTATTTTCAATTAAGAAGCTGTGAAGCATGCTTTTAATATGATTCCCATTATCTTTACGTCTGACAGTCTAAATGATTGTAATTCTCAATAATGTACAGTCGACAGTGTGCATGGAGTCCTCAATAGTCCTGCAGGTCTGCACTTTTCGCTCACCATGGACTCTGCTGTCGTTTTTCTTTACCCCCTCCAATAGCTTGCACACAGCGAATATTTATAG
This sequence comes from Copidosoma aretas, assembly GCA_030522625.1. NCBI lineage: Eukaryota > Metazoa > Arthropoda > Insecta > Hymenoptera > Encyrtidae > Copidosoma > Copidosoma aretas. The sequence goes on from JAPYYV010002502.1 coordinate 7,295, forward strand.
TCGGATACAAGTTATTTGGAAAGAAATCATTACTTTTTCTTTTTTGTTTAGTGAGAAGAACTTTTAAAAAAAAAATAAAAAAAATTTTTTTCTTACAGGATGTGGTAGAATTTGTCACTTATATAAATCATGATGCATTAAATTAATTTCTTCAAATTCAATGTTCAAGAATGAATATTTTCTAATTGTTATTAAATAGTGGTGTATCGATAAAAAAATTATTAAGTCTAAGAGTTACCGTCTCTATTAATTTAGTTTGTAAAATAAATTAAATTATTTTCTTGTGAGAAGTAAAACTCCTTAGTACTGGAGATATCCTAGGATCTACATTAACTTTATTCAAAAAAATGTTTTTTATGTTGTATTATTCAATAAACTGGAAAAAAATGATGCTCTCATCGAAGTCGACGTGATGAAAAGTGATAATAGCAAGGGTAAAGTTAACTATCTATCTGTACCGTTATACTCTTTGTATTGACACTAGTAAAATTTCACTAGTGACCGGTGTATTCTTCCCTATTTTTACTAGTTCAGATCGGGTCACATGTAAATAGTAAATAGTCAATTTGAAAAAAGTGAAATCGTATTCACTTTAAAAAGTGGTGCAACGAAGAAAGTGAAAATGAACTAAAAGAGCAGTGAAAAGTAATGATAATATTATTTAAGAATTGAGTATGATTGTCATTGACGTGTTTTATTAATTTTTATCAGTAAATAGGCATTTGGAAGAACTTACTGTCGTTAAATTATATGTTTTACTGATAAGATAAAAACCGCTGACTAGTGGTGTCAAACCCTGGTCTCCCACGTAGAAGGACGGCATGCTCACTACTGACATAATTTATTTTACTTAATGCTAGTATAAAAAACATATGCAAATGGACTTATAAGTCTTTTAAGGAGATTTCATAAGATAATATAGCTATATTCTAGAATTATTTATAAATTATTTTATGCAAATCAAATAACATAAAGGTCATTTTCATATGACAGGAGGGTAATCTTTCTGTTAAAGAACAAATTTTAATATTAATTTTTTATAGTGAATGCTGAAATATTGTCAATTATAAAACTACGTCAACAAATCAAATAGTGAAGTTTTAATTTTCATCCGAAATTTATTTTGAAAGGCTCGCTTTATTCCCGAAATTATTTGATATAGAGTAAACCGTAAAAATGTTTTTAAATAACTAATGTGTTTAAAGTTACATGAAATTGTTTGTGCAGAAATGTAAGTTTTTATCAAATGCTTTACTATTCCGTATAAACCATTGCACGTAACTTTAAACACGTCAAAGATTTTGAAATATTTGTCACGTTGACCTTATCTCAAATAGTTTAAGAAATCAAACAAGCCTGGTCAAATAAAAATCGAAAAATATTTTTATAATAGACAATATCTCATACTAATAATAATAAAGGTTCCAGAATCTTAATATCTTAACATACATAGTAAAAATTAAAAAAAAAAATGTTTATTCACGATAAAAAATTTTCCTTGTATAATATGAAAACGATTTTTGTGTCATTAGATTTGCATGACATATTTTACAAATAATTCCAGAATATAGCTATTCCTGATTATGAATCGTCCTTAAATGAATGACTATTAAAACCTTATAAATTAACTTAAATTTTGTTCTGTATATGTTAATTCAGTTATTTATTTACTTGTTCACTAGCCATTCAATTGGTTTCTCGCTTGTTAGATGATTCAAACTTAAAATAAAATTTTTATATCTTAAATAGTATATTTCAAATACCAATAATAAAATTTATTTATATAAATACATTATATTGAAATAGAAGCATTACTCACAATACCTGTTATTATTATTCCGAACTTTAAATTGAGAAGTTACTTATCCAAACTTCAAAAGATTATGTTTCGGCCAGCTTTATGGTACACATCATTACCCTAATCCTCTTGGAAATAACTCCTTAACTTTTAATTGTAGTAGTTCGTTGACAATGGATAAAATAGCATTCATAGAATGCTGTAAAACAAAAAACAAAGCATTATTACGCTAAATAATAAAAGAAATATTAGAAAAGTTTAATTGAAAACCTTTTAACAGAGAAATAGGAAAAAATCGATCATTACGAGTAAAATATTCGTTGTATTAACCTCGAACAGGTATAAAACTTTAATATTTTTTATTTGCTCTACACATAAGAAAACAGATATAAAAAGCCCAGGATCATGAAAATCAGTCTACAGGTTTGTGATAAGTTAATGATTTTATACTGATTACTTTTGATTATTACTGATCACTACTGATTATTTTTTCAAAATAACTTGTTTTTACCACAAATACTATAAAAAACATGTCTAACATATTTTTAAGAATACCTAACTTTTACTGATTCTAAGCTTTCTCCGCGGGAGAAATAACTCCTTTAAATTATATTTGATTTCAAAAACAGACTGAAAAAAATTGTGTACTAAGGTCCTACCCAAAAAAGTACCCGGAACGATTTCACTGCAACGTTTGTTTTCCAAAAAATATACAACATTTTTAGTCAGTCAATTTTTCTAAATTTTCTACAAAACATGTTCGTCGGTAATGCGTGTAACTAAACCGCTTTTGAACTTCATGTGTCCTGACCAAGCCCAATCGAGAGCTGAGGTTGAATCTTATCGATTAAAAAAAATACGTTTAATTTTGAGCCCCCGGTCGAAAGTTACAGCGGTTCAAAGATGAGCCATAAAAGTCAACAAATGGGAGATTTTATTGAAAGTTTGGAGAAAATCGTTATTTTTCTTCAAATCTCTATAACTTTTGATCGGTGGCACTAAATAGGACGAATATTTTTTTAATTGATAGGGGCTCACTGCAGCTTTGATTTGAGCCCACGGCCTTCTCACGTACTCTGCTACTTGGCAACACGCGCTTACTACATTATCGGTATTGATCGATACATCTCTCGAAAAAAAGCCCATCAGTCAAAACGCCGACACATGTGTCTCATGGTTTTGCCCACCAATGCCATAATATAAGTTTTGTGGCGATACATTGCTTGAAACTCGAATAAAATGCATTTTGATTTTAGATGATCACGGAACTGTCACGGAACTGACATTCGGGAAGTGACATTTCAAGCTTCGGAGTGCTCTTACAACATGTGAACCTTTCCGCTGATGATCCATCTGCTTCAGTCAGATGCAACAGTAAAATGCAGTTTGCGTACCCGTTTACGTGTACCTAGTGGTGGCACAACGTGATTCGGGAACTGACCTAAGTTTGTGTACGTGACAAAAAAAGATAAATCAAACGCTCAGACATCTACGAGATTAGGACTCCGAACAGCTTTCGCAGGGTCATTTGTTTAATTTTGGTATGTACTTTGAAATATGGCTGGTTGTTGACCCTGTGTCAGTAAACACCCCGTTATTTAAGCCGATTTGTTCTCCTGCAACGTTTTTTGGACAAATCCAGGGACAAAATGTATGCACTAATTACTTATGTTTATTGGTTGATCATCAATTCAACTACAGTACAAATGTAATCCTTATTGATCGTAGTTCATAACGTGTATGCGCAACTCCGGCAAAATACCTTAATTTTTAACTGGGAGGAGCGTTTATGGGCAAATTTGAGATGGGGACACATCACGGAACTGACATTTCGACCCTATGTCCGCAATTTTCATGGTGGAGGAGGCAATAAATCGATCTAAGACCATATGTCATAGAATGCTAACATCTTTCAACATATGAAACCACTTTTATAGTATCCAAATTCATTTGTATACGAGTACACAAGCCCCAGACACGGTCTGAGCAAGTTACGGGAGAATCGCCCATATAATCGAATCGTTAAGTAAAGAACAAATATAAGGAACACAACAACTACCTTTGTTATTCCTGCTTACACTAATCAAAAAAACTTATATACTGGGTATGTATACTGATAATTGTAGAGCACACTTCTCCCGTTTATTTGGTTTTCTATAGTCTGCCAATAATTAAGGTTTACTAGATACGTCTGAAATACTTAATAGAAAAGAATCACGTCAAAAACTTAATGATGTTGTATAGTTTTAATCTGTGGTGTTTGTTCTTACTTGTTATAGACATATCATTCCTGATGATTCTATTGTAAAGCCTTTGTTGTCTGTTGAGATCTAAGTAGGCGATGCATTATTAACACTGGAAGTTGTTGCGTTTCATTTATTTGTTCTTCAGCTATGCGATTAGTTTATATGCGTGTTCAAGTTTATATACATATATGTGTATATATATAAATATATATATATATATATATATATATATGTATATGTTTGATGAATGTCTGCAGAGGTCAATGTATCTGACGATACGTCACAGATTTTTACGTAATAATAATATTTTGCAGTACTAAGACTTTATTTTGGTTTTTGTCTCTTTTATTTATGCACATAAGTTGCGAGATGAAGATGGAAATTACCATGATGCAAATAATTATTTAATTTTGAGTGCTCGTTTTATAAATAAATATCTCTAAAATATTTTTTTTGCTATAAATGAAGCACGAACATCTTCTAACCGTCTAAATAGCTTAATGATACATCATATTTTTTTAAAGTTCAAGAGAACTCAAACTTTTTTCTTTTTCTTATCACAGGTGTTTATATCTCTGCATTAGTCTCTTAGTCCAAGTCGCTAAATCTTTATTTTCATTCTTAATCATTAACTTTGTTACATCGTGATGGTAATTTTCAAAACTCTATTTATGTCCCAAGTATGTACACCTCTGTCTCCCTGGCTTTGTTAGTAATACACATAACATCCATACTCAAGTCCTCAGCAGCGTGCTTCTACCTGTATAAGTCCGTATTTGTAGCTCTAAATCATATTTAAGTATACGTTTATGTTTCCATGTATCTATGCAGGTGTAGACACGTTCGAAATTCCGGTCTATCTATGTATATCTGTCATAATCAGTTTTATTGTTCTTATAAATCTGATCGTTAACTATTACCTCTTGATTTTCATCTTTCGTTGTACTATAACATCTTAACATATTAGATACTGTGTATATTTCTCCCTTTTTTTGGATTATTTTTTATCAGTTTTTGCCACAGTGTGCGTTTCTTTATTCCTCATACATCTTCGTATATTATTAGAACTGAAGTGCAAAATATCAACATTTTTGTCATTTGTATTTAGTGGCAAACAACTCATTATTTTTTTCTTATTTTAACCAGCTGTAAGATCTTTTACATTGTGTATCTGTGATTTGTGTTATAGATTTGATTTCTGATAATGTTAGAGTTTTTCTTGCTACTTTATCTTTTCTGTCAGAAATAGTTGTGCATTTCCCAGTATTATTATTCTCATATTGATTGATTCGATCATCTTAAACTCTCGACTTTTCTTAAGAGGGTTCGGTAATAATTTGGAAAGAGTGTTTATACTCTATAAAAATTATAATATTCTTTAGCATATCAGACGTCTGCATGAATTAATGCAAAATTTTACCAGACAGATTTTCTTGTCTTACATAACAGTATAACAAGAATTCGTTTGCCGGATTAATGTTTTAAGGAAGATGCTTGCATCCAAAAATATATACCTTCTGAGAAAATTGGAAAAAAATCAATGCAAATGTAAATAAAGTCGCTAGGCACTTACATGACAAATGCAAGGGAGACAAGCGGGTATAGTCTGTTCTTAGCTCTTCTTTTTACGCAGTAAGAGACTCATTAACGAACTTATTTTTAGATCTTTGAACTAACAATCATGATCCAAACCTCATCACAACCAATCTCAATATTACAAACTCTAATACTGTGCAAACAAATTTGGATTTTTACACTTTAATGAGACATTTTTTTTACGAAAGTTGAGGTTTGTTATACTTTTTACAGGTTATTTTTTTTCTTCCCTGCAAAACGAATTTGAAATTGTTAAGGATGTTCATCTCAATTCATATCAAAATAATAATATTGAAAAAATGCCCAACAGTTTCTGACAGAAAAGATAAAGGAGTAAGGAAAATTACGAACATTGTTGGAAACAAAATTTATAATTTGTATCACCGATACAAAATTTAAAAGATATGACAGCTAGTTGAAAAAAAAAAATTTTCATTTGTCACTACGAAGAAGTCACACAAATGTTGATCTTTTGCGCTATGGTTGCAATAGTATACGTAGATGTGTGAAGCATAAAGAAACGCTCATTGTAATGGACCATGACAACATCTGATGGTAAATAACCCAAACAAAGGGAGACAAATACACAGTATCTAATACGTAAAGATGAAACAGTACAATAAAAGATAAAAATAAAAAAATAATAATTTTGGATTACCTGGACCTACAATCAATGCAATTTTAACAGACGATGATGTCATTAGAAAAAAGAAATGTAGGACATAGGACGAAATTTTTTCAGTCTGTTATTAAAATCAAATATAGATTAATAAAGTCATTCCTCTCGCAGCAAAAACTTTGCATCGGTGTAAAATTAGGTTTTCTTGAAGACATGTTAGAAATATTTTTATAGTGTTTGTGGTAAAAACAAGTTGTTTAAAAAAATAATCAGTAATGATAAGTAATAATCAAAAGTGATTAGCGTAAAATCAGTAACTTATCAAAAACCTGTTAACGTTTTGTACCGTATTGAGGTGAATACAACAAATATTTAACTCATAATGATCGATTTTTTCCTATTTGTCTGTCTAAAGGTTTTCAATTAAACTTTTATAATATTTCTATGTTATTTAGAATAGTAATGCTCTGTTTTTTGTTTTACAGCATCCTATGAATGTTATTTTAGCCGCTTTGTCAACGAAGTATTACGATTAAAAGTTTAGGAGTTCTTTCCAAGAGGATGAGGGTAATGATGTTCACCATAAAGCTGGCCGAAATGTAATCTTTTGAAGTTTAGATAAGTACCCTCTCAATTCAAAGTTCGGAATAATAATAACAGGTATTATAAGTAATGCTTCTATCACAAAATAATGTATTCATATGAATAAATTTTATTATTGGTATCACTACTTAAACTATAAAAATTGTGTTTTTAAGTTGGAATTATCTAACAAGCGAGAAACCAATTGAATGGCTAATGAACAAGTGAATAAATAACTGAATTAATATGTACAGAACAAAATTTGAATTGATTGATAAGGTTTTAATAGTCATTTATTTAAGAACGATTTATGATCAGAAATAGCTATGTCCTAGAATTATTTTTAAAGTAAGTTGTGCGAATCTAATAATATAAAGATCGTTTTCATATGATACATGGGTACTTTTGTCTTACATAAATTTTTTTTTTTTTTTTTCATGAATGCTAAGATATTGTCAAATACAAAAACACCTTGATTAATCTCATAACAAATTCCTAGATTTTTTCGATTTTCATTTAATCAGGCTTGCTTAATTCTTTTAACTATTTAAGATGAGGATACCTTAAAAAAACTTTCAAATTGACGCGTTCAAAGTTACGTGCAATCGTTTATATGTAATAGTAAGATATTTGGTGGAAATTTAGAATCCCGTACAAACAATTTTACAAACGTTTGATTCGTTAGTTAATTCAAACATTTTTCAGATTAACTCTATCTCAAATCATTTCAGGGATTAAACGAGCCTTGCGAAATAAATATCGGAAAAAAATTAAAATTCACTATTTGATTTATTGCGGTATTTTCATAATTTACAGCCTTATAAATTTCTATTATGGGCAATGATATAAATTAAGAAATCATAACGGTAAAGATGGATAGTTTACCCTCCCCAGGGTTATCACTTTTTATCACTTTGACTTTGATGAGAGCTTCTTTTTTTTTCCTATTTTATTGAATTATAAGACATATAAACATTTTTCTCATCATACTTCTGTGATATTTGTACAGAAAGATTCGAATACTCTAGTACAAATTTGATATCTGTAACTGAAATATATAGTTTTAGTATTCTGTTGAAACATGAAAAAATGTCGGAATACTAGTTTTCTAGAGTAATTTATTCATTACAGACACACCGTCATATATTATAGCATTCTATTGTTCTCGAGTTATCAGATAGCGGTCTGTCAACATGTATTGTTTACATTTTTAGTATAAGCTGTTAATTATTTAAACTTCTGCGCGTGTATTAAAAAAGCTAGTATCAAATTAGTAGGTAAGCGTTTGTGCATGTCTTACTCACGATGTGTTTGTAACTAGAAATTGTGAACACTTATAGGGGGAACTAATTAAAAAAGTAGCAATTCAGATTAATGATATTCAGGAGATATAGGCAGGAAACTACCTCAGGACAAAGTAAAGTAGATAGTGCAGACAGCGTAAATAGCAACGATACTGGAAATGTAAATATCATAACGACTAACAAAACAAACATAGAAATGATTTTTATGATAGGAAAACCGTTCGATGGGCCGGAAAACGATAGATTTCAGGTAAACGGTACAGGTGATGTTAATACAACGCGGATTATAGAAGATAAGAGTAAAAGCAAGTAAAGATACGAGAAAAAAGAGAGAGAGAGAGAAGGAAAAACATCTTTATAGTTCACGTGCATGGAATATGCCTTAATGCGCACGCATTCTATGTCCGTTAAGTGGAGAAATGTGCACGGAGTGCGATAAAGTCAGCTGGCATGCGACAAAGTCAGCTGGCGTGCGGCAAAGTAAGCTAATTATGCACTTTGCTGCATTACAGCACTCAGTACTCCCAGATTGTCAGAACAGCGCATGTGCAATACATTCTTACAATGCTAAAGTCCCGATAATCTGGGAGCCTTGGCTGCACTCGGAGATGACGACCTGTCTCGCATGGAGTTCGTAGCGGTAAGGGTGCGTAGATTAATATTTATTCCGGGACCTTACGTTAATGATGATACTAGTGATAGTGATTATTATAATTAATAATAATGATAATGATAATTAATTGTGCAAATGATCAGAATAAATTTTGTTAAATATTCATCGCAGACCCCCCGAACCCCCCTTTGCCTACGCCCCACTTACTCCTTGCCACCCCTCACCTCCACCCCCACATGGTCAACATTATTCCATACACTTTTACTATAAAATAGTGTGTGGCACACGTGCGGCGTGTCAAATACGGACTTGGCCGGAATGATACACCGGCCGCGGGCGCATTTGGCAACTTGCTGCACTTGTATCACAATACACTATTGTAAAGGAATACGAACGGTCGGAAGAGGTATAATAATGGAATCCAAAGAAATTTTGGACTATAGATTAGGTGTACAAACGCAGATAATTAGAAAAAGAGCTTTAGGAGGAGGTTTTTTAGTCGAACTTAAATCATTAAAAAATAAAGTACATATAATGCAACTATAGAGAAATCTTTAAGGGTTAAATTTATGACTAAAAGACGACCTTTAAAGATAGAAAAAGAAATTGCTGAGTTTATTATAGGGAGCGAAGCTGAGGGAAACAAAAACTGCTGCCAATATATTGGCACAAACATAGCTGATTCACATGTTTTTTATATTTTTTACACACATCCTCATTAATTCTCTTTTTTTTCTAAATCCCAATACTCCTTATTTCAGAAAGTTCATCTTTAAGATCTTTTACTTACCACAAAATATTCTGAAGCAACTTTGACTGGCGAAAAAATCCATGTTTAAAAAAATATAAATTTTCCAAAATCGATCAAAATGATTAAAATAAAATTAATTTGGTTTTTTAATAAATTAAAGTAAAAGTTATAGGCCAATCAAATTGATACATTCATCATGTGTATATATATATATATATATATATATATATGTATGTATAGTTTTTTTGAAGGCATACTCAATTAAAAAGTAGGTTGTCCAAATTTTACAATTAGAACCATATTTTATAAAAATCAGTAGAGAGACTTCTGCGAAATGACTAATAACGTATATACATCCATGCATATATAAATACATCTATACATACAGAAGTACACATACAGACACATACGAATTTACATTTGTTTCTGTGGTGATAAGTATAAAAATGCAATAAAAATAAAAAAAATATACCACCTGACACATCATAATTATTTTTTATTTTTGTGATGATAAGTATGAAATAAAAACAAATACGACCGGGAAAAATTAAATCGGTCAAAGCAATCTTGAGATATGACTAATTATATATATTCCCCACTTACACCCACGCAAACCCAAATACTAAATTTTTTTAATTCCATTTTAATACGTTTTTTTATATATAATTTAATCAAGATTCAGAATTTATATCGTTAAATATTCTTAAACCACTATAAACATCTTTCAAATCTATTTTTCAGAAAAAACCGAGTTTCGAAAAAGATAAAAATTAAAATTAAAAAAAATAATGAATTCATCGAAATTTCTGTTTCGATAAGTAATTTGCATTTTAAAACAAAAAAAGCAAGCCTAGCATTATTAAAATCGTACAAAAAAATTCTGAGATATGACTGATTAAATACATTCTTTATTTACACCCTCGCACACCTAGAACTAAATTTTTTTAATTTTAACTAATAAGGTTTTAATGTAAAATTTATTGATGTTTCGGAATCCCCATCGTAAAATATCCTAAAATAACAATAAATAACTTAAAATTCAACTATTCCGAAAAAATCGATTTTTAAAAACCGAACGAGTCAAAATAAAAAAAAAACATACAGCAAAAGTCAAAAAAAAATTTCAGCGGTGATAGGAATCCAGAAAAAAAAAATGCCTTGTTGGATAAAAGTCGGCCAAAGAAATCCTGAGATAAGACTTATTATATACGTTTCCTATTTACACCCACGCACACCCCGCTACTACATTTTTTTAAATTTCAACCATTAAGGTTTTTATGTGTAAAATTTAATGATGTTTTGGAATTCCTATCGTAAAATATCCTAAAATAACAATGAATAACTTGAAAATCAACTTATCCGAAAAAATCAATTTTTAAAAATCAAAAGAATCAAAATGAAAAAAATCCAGCGAAACTCAAAACAAATTTTCAGCGGTTTTAGGAATCCAGAAAAAAATGACTTGCTGGATCAAAGTCGGCCAAAGAAATCCTTAGATGTGACTAACTATATACATTCCCTATTAACACCCAGGCACACCCAGCTACAAATTTTTTTAATTTCAACCCTATACGTTTTTTTGTGTGAGATTCAATGATCTTTTAGAATTTTTATTGTAAATTATCCTGAAATAACAATATATAGTTTAAAAGTCAACTTTTCAGAAAAAATTCCATTTTGAAACATCGATAAAATCGAAATAAAAAAAGATATGTACGGCAAAACCTTAACTTTGTTTTAGCCGTGATGGGAATCCACAAACAAAAAAAGAGCCCTGTCGGATCAAAATCGGTTAAGGGAATCCTGCGATACAACTGATTCCACACACGCACACACACACACACACACACACACACACATACAAATAGATTTTCTATAAATGATGTTTTTTGATCCTAAACTTCAAAAAGCGTCTTTATAACATGTTTTTTCGAGATGTGATTTTCGTCGATAGCGAAGCTTCCTCTACGAAGAAGCAAAATGAAATATCGAAGTTTTTTGGATGAGTAATTTTTATTCAAAAACAACAAAAAACAAGCCCGGCATTATTAAAATCGGCCAAAGAAATTCTGAGATATGACTGATTATATACATTCGCTATTTACACCTACGCACACCCAGCTACTAAATTTTTTCAATTTTAACTAATTACGTTTTTTTGTATAAAATTTAATGATCTTTCAGAATTCTTATCGTTAAATATCCTAAAATAACAATTTATTACTTGAAAATTAACTTTTCCAAAGAAATCGATTATTAAAAATCGAAAGTATCAAAAAAAAAAAAAAAAAATATCTAGCAAAACTCGAATTTGTTTTTAAGCGGTGATAGGAATCCTGGAACAAAATAAAAATAAGACTTGTTGGATCAAAGTCGGCTAAATAAATCCTGAGATATGACTAATTGTATACATTCCCTATTTACACCCACGCTCACCTAGCTACTAAATTTTTTAAATTTCAACTAAATACGTTTTTTGAGTCAAGTCTAATTATCTTTTAAAACTTCTCACGTAAAATATCCTTAATTAACAATGAATTGCTTATAAATCAACTTTCATGAAAAAATTGATTTTGAAAAATCGATAAAATCGAAATAAAAAAAAATACAACAAAATCTAATTCTATTTTTTCCAGCGGTGATAGGAATCGAAAAACAAAAAAAAAAGCCCTGTGGGATCCAAATCGGTTGAGAGAATCCTGAGATACAACTGATTACATACATACACAGATACACACACGCGCACGCGCGCACACACACACACACACACACACGCACACACACATATAAACGGAAATTTTCGAAAAATGATGTATTATGATTCTTAACTTCATAAAACGTATTTATAAATATGTTTTTTCGAAATACGACCTCTCGTCCATAGCAAAGCTTACTCTACGAGTAAGCAAAAAGATTACTGGTTCGTAAGGAGTATCTTAAACTTGAGATAGGAGATTAATGGTGGGCGTGGGATGAATTTCAGGGGGATGAAGTACTGCTAAAAAAAGAGTACAAGGACGGTTTTGAGATAAAAGGAGAGTCGATTATTATGAGTAAAAGAATAGGAGCAAATTAATTCAATGAAATAAAAACAGGTACTAGAAAAAATAAATAGGTAAAAAATTGTCTTGATAATTTTGACGTAATAGTATTACAGGAAACGTGTAGAGACAAACCCGACAGATTTTCTTAAACCTTTGGCAGTCTGTTAAGTGATTTGCAGACCGTCAGAAAAACAAGCTTTTTCGGGCCGTACCTATAATTTTGTTAAAGCGAGCGAATCGATGGTATAGAGTCATAAAAAACAAGATTGCATCGCAAAAAGTTTAAAAAAGCGTTGAACCACCCATTCTCTGACAAGCATGACCGCGAGTATTCATTAGACGATTTACGCTATCGTACTTCACGTAAAGGCGAAGTGGTAAGCAATTATATAACAGGTGTGCAAAATATCGTGTCCTGTTTTGTTCAGCTACTGTCACAAAGAACCGTTACCGAGAAAGTACATCGAAACTTGCTACCCGATTATCGCCGCGTCATGAGTCATCAGTTCATAATGTCGCTAGAGGATATTCGAGAGTCCAGTCGTATGTAATAAACGACAGATGAATCTCGATGGCTAGTACGTGCCTCCGCCACCACTGGAACAAATACACATTCCAGACGCCGCCCCGCACAGTGGTCCAGAAAGCCCAAAAAACGGTCAAAATTCTTGCTTCCCCCTAATTTTCACTTAATCCATCTGGTTTTGGGCTTATTTTGTTCCTAGGATCATAGGCTACAAGGATCCGATCCCCTCGGAGCTGTGAAAATTTGTTATATATATGTATATAAGGTATATATATAGTAAATTTTGATAGTCCAATTACTCAGGGTAAATGAAAACGGGGTAGAAATAAATGAATTTACACAAAAATTGGTGTACAGGGATTTTTCGGGTAGCTGATTACGAATCTGGGGTCCAATTTGCTAAATTCAAAATGGCAGATCCAATATGGCGGCCAAAACTTTCGAAAATAGACCGATTCATACTTAATTCGGTACACAAGGGATTTTTGGGTCGCTAATTACGAATCCGAGGTCTA